>JAEAOA010002072.1:162500-292500 GCA_016746295.1 Potamilus streckersoni
TCTCTCTCTCTCTCTCTGAGTTCAGATCATGTGGATGTACGTGCTGTCCTATGTTCAACTGTCCGTTGGTTTGACAAGGGAATGATATTGTGGGGACAAATGTTTAAATAAACAGTGTCAAAGATTTGTTTACCTTATCGACTCTTTTTTATATTTTTTTCTTTAGAACACTGCGCAATTTGTTTGTCCGTCAAAACTATGGAACAGATTATAAAATAATAGATGGTTCATAGAATGTTATACCTGATTATTATCCGTCGCACAAGAAAATGATATTGTATTAAATGATTGAAAGTCTAGTCTGACTTCATTATTTGGTCAACCTTCCAAGTACGTTCTTTTTTATTGTTTATGGTATTCATAAATAAGACGAAGCGATGCGCCTCAATCTACTATCTTCATAGGTGATTTTTGAGTTATAGTGGACACTTAAAATCGTTAATTTAGGGGAAAATGGGTTAGCTCGTTTTATAAAACCAATCATTTACTATGGACAGACTCTTTCTGGTGATCACTGAATTTTGTCTAAGAAGGATGCGTACTTCTACGTCTGTTCCTCCGTTGTGTTTCATTAGTTAGAAGGAGTGGAGTGTTGGTCACACAAATCCGTGTCAAATGTCATTTCATCCTATGAGTGATATGAAATAAGAAATAAGTATTTGTTTTGTCGCTACAGACTGACGGAATAGTGGTCACCATACACGTCGTGTTGATGATATAGGATGGGGTATTAGACAGTTGATGATAGGGTATTGGTCACTAGACACAGCACAGTGTGTGTAAAATAATATAGTGTTGGGTGTTGTATACCAGATGGCATAGTATTGGTCACAAAAAGGGGTCTAAAATAATATGATGTGGGATGTTTGATAGTAGAAGACATGGTGTTGGTCACTAAACAAGGCGTGTTGATGGTATAATTTAAACTGTTAGATTATAGGCAGCTAGGTGTTGGTTACTACACATCGTGTATTGATCCCATAGTGTATAGTGTTGAATAGTAGGCGAGGAGGTATTTACTCATTTGAATGTATAGTGTGGATGTAGGATAGTATTTGAAACTGGTATTGATCACTACACCCCGATTGTAGATATCAATTTTAACATTACCATTCTGATTTGTCCCAATGAACGTTATACCCTTTCTCAATCAGCAATCTGAAAGCTACCATTCCCTAATGTCCACAAAACTTTCCATTCTTTTTCCATGAACATTGACTTTTCCTTTTGTCCCAATAAATTATGACCATTTCTCCAATAAACATGGACCATTCCTCCATAACGCTTTTTGCCCCATGTAAAATTGTAATATAGGATTTACCGTGCGTTACCATAAATTGGGGTCAGCGATTTCTAACAATGCAGCAATGTATCCCCTCGAATTTTAGAGCTATGTACAATTTAATAAATGATTTCATTTTGGTCCGAGAGTGGCCAATATTGGAGAAAATTCTATCAATGTTACCATGTATCCCATATTGAAGTCAGACACGTCTAACAATGCTATCAATGGACACATTTAACATTAGATTTCCCTTTGTCAATTAAGGGCTTCTTATAGAAAGACTTAGGCTGATGTTAATTGCCTTACATTCTCCAATCGGATCATAGAACTTTATTTATTGTGTGGACAAGCAATTCTACCAGAAGCAAACAACATTATGCGTTATAAATCTATAACGTTTAATATGTGCATACCTCTGTATGTTCTTATAATTCAGTTTGAATAAGTTTGAAAATCGGTATAATTATTCAATTATATGGGCAGTCAACCTGCATCAAATTAATTCACAAGATAAATTGTAAGTTCTGTGCTCATGAAATTAAACATAGTAAAATTAATTAACTGCATTAAGAGTGTATAATATAAGTAAACAGCAGTTTGTTTGAGAATCATGGTGAAATATTATCGAAAACAACAACTGTATTTTTTACATTGTAAACTAGGATGCATTTGTTTGAATCTGATCATAAACAGTACCTTGAAACAATACGTATAGAAGTTTATGTTATATGTTCTTCTTGAGCGTTTGAACATCAGCATTATTTGTATTTACCGAGTTAATTCTTTTTACAAAATCCAACGAATTATTTGCTTCAAAAAATAAAAAATAAGATATACTAAATTATATTTGCACGTATTTACTGTAAGAATTAAAATACAAAAAGAGGTCATATTTTTGTAGCTCTTTTCACAATAGTCTTTTGTACAAGTTAGTCTTTAAATCCGTCATCGTTATTATAGATCAGTTTATTTATTGGTTACTGCAATTCAATAGAACCTTTAGCAAAATTATCTGTAAACAACATATCGAAACTAGTGGCATGCCCTCTGCATCCATAAAATAACTATCACTGTGATGATCATCGAGAAATAGTGAGAATAAAAGTGAAAAACGATCAGATGGAAGAGTACAACATTAACACACTCCATAAAACTTTGACTTTTATTACAGAATACGCTTTTCAAATTTGACATTTTGCGGTAAATGTTTATCATTCTACTGCTCATGTAAAGATTTTGAATTTTATTGACACAGACGCTCTATTTATGTTAAACTAAGTAAACAAAGCGACAAAACTAACACGTTTAGTGAACTTCAACCAGAAATTTATTTTCTTTGAATATAAAGTGAACATTTTACAGTAAGTTTCAGTACTGTGAATTAAAACCGAAATAATCTTTACAGATATACCACACCTCCAAAAGTGTAGATTATTACGAATGAAATCCATCTCGAAAGTGCTGATACACCAACAGTCTTCATGCATCACAATGATACAATCTAGAATGGCATTGAACGAATTAACAATGATCACATAAAAGTGTTAATCCAGTCAGTGAATGAATTAAATAATGATTTCTTTCAAATTATATCCGAATACAAGAGTAAATAATTAGACAGACTGATCTTAAGATTGGAAATAGATGGTTTTGTTCAGCTTAACCTTATCCAGAAACCTAGGATACAGTGTGATGACCAGGATAGCGGTCATACGTTCTCTTCCAGAACATTCTAAGATCAAACGTCTATGTCAATATCTTTGCAAACTACCATAATATATTCTACAATCTTGTACAACATTTAACTGTCTAAATAGTTATTTCAAATGACAATCAGCTTAAATTATAACCTACAATCATGGACAAAAGTTAATCACACAGTGTGTGTGTGTATATATATATATATATATATATATATATATATATATATATATATATATATATATATATATATATATATATATATATATGCATGCATGCATTCACGCATGCATGCATTCATGCATGCACGCACGCACGCACGCACACATGCATGCATGCATGCATGCATGCATGCATGCATGCATGCATACATACATACATACATACATACATACATACATACATACATACATACATACATACATACATACATACATACATACATACATACATACATACATACATACATACATACATACATACATACATACATACATACATACATACATACATACATGCCATAATGCATTTTCACAAAACTAACGATGTGTAATAAATCTATTTCTAAGATATCCTAATATACAATTCAAAGTTAATATCTACGGAGATATAGTCTTTTCAAAGCATGCTTATGTGTCACAAATTAATTTAATCAGTTCAAATTAACCCAGGGTTCTCCTCTTTAAATTAGGATGCCATACCATCAGTGCATCATTGCTATGTTCACCAGATTTTAGTCTTAGAACAGGTGCTTTTAGTAATTTCCTGATTGGTAATATAATTATATGCTACTATTTATAAAACTTCCTATGGCAAAAATAACTCTTCATTTGAAATTTTAATCTAGATAAAGCTACTTTGTACTGTATGCCACTAGATATTATAGTTTGCTCAATCCCAGCATTCTTGGCAGTGTATATAGAGTATGTACCGCTGTTGTAAAAGTATGAACGGGCTGATTCGCATACTATATTTCTCAAACTCCAACAAAAAGTTCTGAAAACTTCAAGAAATCAATTGCGACAAGAATCAATCTTTTTCTAACTACACTTATGCTTTACTGACGATTAGTATTTATAGCGTTATTTCCGCTAAATGTTGTGTACCTATGCTGTTAATGTATCCTATGGAAGTTCTAAGCACTTGTTGAAAGAGTCTATATATATATATATATATATATATATATATATATATATATATATATATATATATATATATATATATATATATATATTGGATCAACTCTTTTTAGATCATCACGTGTGCTTTTTTGAAGCATTTAATGCAACACGTGCCAGATTTTCAACCTCTCTACCGAAATTAATACGACCATCTGCAATTCTAAAACCTACAGACGTGCAAAAGTGTAGTTAGAATAACTCCTGTCATTTACTTATCAAGTATCCTATTATTTCATATCGCGAATCCAGTTTGTTTTTACTATGTAAGAGAATGCATTGCATAGACTCAAATGTTTACGAAGTTCAAATGAGAGATCAGACTGTATATCATTAGGCTTACATCAAGGGCAAACATTTAAATAACCATTAATAATAAACTTACACCTGGCTT
Source organism: Potamilus streckersoni (assembly GCA_016746295.1). Lineage (NCBI taxonomy): Eukaryota > Metazoa > Mollusca > Bivalvia > Unionida > Unionidae > Potamilus > Potamilus streckersoni. The sequence goes on from JAEAOA010002072.1 coordinate 167,059, forward strand.
GTTTACTTTTAACTAGCGATATAGACCGTCTGATTTTAAAGGTATTATTGGTGTTGGATTTCAAATGTACGATTGGATTTTATTTTATCTCAAATAGCATAAATCATTTCATTGATTCTAAAGAATCCACTTTATATCCTGAATCACAATGTCTTGCTTGACTTTTGACTTCGTTCTCATTAATTTATAATTTTTGATTTTGTTAGATCGTTGTTCGCAGACGGCATCAAGTTTACGCGATTTTCAAGTTATACAGTACATTTAGCGGAAGCGACGAACCTTACCATAATAGCATCACTAATAAATGTTCTTAAAACCTGTATCTTCTCTTAACGTGATAGTAGATCTCTCTAAATATTTAAAAACAGCAAAGTTACACATCTCCTCTCTTGGATGTTATTCTTAAACGCAAATAAGTTCATGATACTTTTAAACTTGCGAAAGAATATAACTTATTTATAGATGTCGCTGTTCTTTTAATATTAAACTCGGAAAACTTTTATGTCTCATTTAATAAAATTGTTTGATCTCGAAGCAACGGATAAAAGGTTTGCAAATTATTATACGTCATTAATGAGTGTTTATACACTATCGAGCTCTACACGTGTCCCAAAAACACAATATTTCATAAGCAAAATTCATGAACTCCTATCAACGGTCCAGGGGAATAGAAATGAAACCCCGTCACTGTCGAGCGTTTTCATCTTGAATATAGCTTTCACGTCTACCAAAAATGAACCATAAACTATTAAACTTGTCTTATACTTTATAGCTACACCAGGCAGACTTGCTTACTAGCACATGTAAAACGTGTTATACATGTATTTATTTAGCTCTAAAATCCTAGCAGTCGACATTGCTATAACTGTTCTCAAAGCTACCTTGTCTACGAATTATATGATTTTTGTACAATAATAACATTTGTGCTATTCTTTCTTCTCTATTTATGTTTGTAGTACATTTTCAAAAGCACGATATGTGAATGTACAGAAGAGTAGATATAAACTGGAATTAATATTTCTCTCTTTATGTGTTATTTTTTTATCATACACACTCATATGTAGCATCATATGGAGTTTACTATATGAACTAAAATGCAATAAAATAAAACTAGTTAATGGCTGCTCTTATTTTCAGTCTTGAAATAATTTCGAACTCGCAATGAGGTTTTAAAGCAAACTCCACGTCAATATGACAATACGATCTCGAAAGCACAGTTGCAATATAACGTGGATCATTTGCGTATTTGTCCAAGTACTATATGATCAGTATTCGCCTGACCAAATCAGTCTGCCAGCACTGATCAGTGTAAATTTGCTAATACTTAAATTTATAAAACCATTATATTTTGTCGCTTGCCGTAACGGCATGGTGTGGTGTTGTGCCTACTGTTAATTGATTTTGTGATTGTTATCTAGTGGAATGACCTCCTTCGATGTTCTTGCCCAGTGTGAGAAGACAGATAGAATATATTGACAGAGAACTGAACGAGACTATTTAGAAGAAATAAACAAATAAAAGCCGCCACAAACAATAAAATAAAAAGGTTTTAATTAATTAAAATATAAATTAAAAATTGCAATATCAATCCAACAAATTTATATTAATGGAATTTAATAGCAGTATTCAACTTACGGATTTGTTTATCATAGTAACTAGTGGTGAAAAAGAGTACAAAGTCCACGCCTATATTGCATCACCTGGCGTTGTTCTTCCATAGGCTTTGTTTATTCCACGTCTAGTGTGTATGCTTGGTTCTTCCTCTAACCCTTTCTATTCTGAACATCTGCGGACTTACTTCTTGGACTGTCTTCATCGGGTTCTCGGGGATGGATACGGGAATGGATGCCAAGGTTACTGCTAAAGCTTTATATGTTTCACCACCTAACCGTATAGAAGAAATCTCTCACTTTCGTTATTCAGACAAGTAAATCCACACTGCATAAATTATGACATAATGTGCCCTTAACGATTAGCGGTCCTACAAATTTTTCTGTATTTGACGTAAGGTACAATCGTTATCTATAGTTACAAATGACCGTAGCAATATATCAAATCTGACCTTATGTCCATCATCCCTGTTCCACGTGGCAATTGATTGGCCCCTGACTCGTGTTCTGTGTACAACCGATGCTGCCGTATATATCAGCATGCATTACTATACATCTTTCTACAACTGGTTTCTATACATCTTCTTACAGCTGGCTATGTACAAAAGATGATGCAGTATATATCAGCATATATTACTATACGTCTCCTTACAGCTGCATGGCCAGTTTCCAATCAATAATCGATTACTATTGTATAATATTCACTAAATTCTAGCTTACAGTAACCAATAACCTGCAACAGCATTTAGGCATTGAAAACTTATATATATATATATATATATATATATATATATATATATATATATATATATATATATATATATATATATATATATATATATATATATATATATAAAGAATACAAATCATATGGCGAATAACAACCCTTTCAAGCGTACTGGATCCACCAAAGGATCACGTGTGTCAGGGATTAATTAAAATAGATGCAATAAACTGACGATGAACAGTACGAAACTAGTAACTAACTAGCCTAAGCGCTTTCGACTCTTAATGAGTCTTTTTCAAAGGCAAATACAAAACATATATACGATAAACAAATAAACACAACGTTTTTGTGTTTATTTGTTTATCGTATATATGTTTTGTATTTGCCTTTGAAAAAGACTCATTAAGAGTCGAAAGCGCTTAGGCTAGTTAGTTGCTATTTTCGTACTGTTCGTCGTCAGTTTATTGCATCTCTCTCTCTCTCTCTCTCTCTCTCTCTCTCTCTCTCTCTCTCTCTCTCTCTCTCACTATATATATATATATATATATATATATATATATATATATATATATATATATATATATATATATATATATATATATGCAGTTATCATTAACACAAGGTAAACAGTATCATCATACAGACAAAGGAAATTAATTCATATAACCCTAAGAAATTCTACACATTGAATATTTGGATTACATTACAAATCCGTCAATTCTATCAAAGAACTAATTACTATTAAACAAAAGAATTAAATTGCATAACACTAACATATAAAAAGGGTCCTATGAAATTGAATATATGATACATGCATGGATCATAAGCATACGAAACACATTTGCATAAAAAAAATAGAAAATTGAAAATAAAATAGAAATTGAAGTTGCGTACCTTAATGTTGTTTGTTTTCCACACAATCGTGCGTCTTAGCACTATACCCTGTATTTTCCTTTCAAGACAGCTATCTGGCCTCTCTACTTTATGAACATGGGGAGACACTATTCTCATGTTTCTCACAGAGCAAACTTTGTCTACTCCCAAGAAAAATCGGGCTACAGAATTATGTACCAAGTCGCTACCTTAAATTCCCCGTTATTTATAAAGTGCACGCTTTAATTTTTACTGACCAATCAAAAGATCCTTTTCCTAAATTTTCCTAAAATAAATTTATCTTTTCTTAGCTTGTGACAGTTTGTGACAGTCTAGGATATGACACACTTAGCTTTACTTTGAAGACCAATTATTTGACATAAGATCCCCTCCAACCGATACAGTCGTTAATTCTAATTAACTGTCTGCCACAATGTGGTCAATTCCATAGATGAAATAAGGGAACTGTCAGAATCATCTTTCCCATGCCCTTTCTTACCTATGATAAACTCAAATGCGCAATTTTATTCAACTTTAAAATTCAATACTTTTTCCAAATTAGACACATTATACACGCAAATAAAATGTGTTGCTATGTTACAACACTTAAAATTATATAATCTATTGCTGAATTATAATATCTTTCAAGGTCATTTTCAAATTTTAATAGATCTTCGAGTATTCTGTTCAACTCTCATTGAATTATGTTAAACGTTGATATTGCGTTAGTTGCCGCATCAATATTCTCTATATTGTTTTGTAATGAATGCTGGTTTACACCTTCAATAACATCAAAGGCCCATTCAAATGTAACGATAAATCCTAAATCTTAAATAAGACCGAAAACCTTCCAACGGGCTCTAATATTTTAGGGTGTGAAAGTCAAAAAGTTTTCTATTGGTTTCCAAAGCTATAAAGTGAACACCTTCTGTTGCAGTATGTATGCGTTAAACGCACCTGATCGTAACGTTCTTGTGGATTTTTATGTTATATTCTTTCTTGTTTTGCTTGTTACCACATACGATATTAAGCACATATTTCTGAACCTCTTTCAACCTTTGAATCCACTGATATACAAAACATCCAAGGTATGATCACGAAAGTCTGACTTAACATAGGTATTATCTCTTCAAATCTTTGTTTAATCTATATACTACTTAGAGTGCGTGCAATACAATTATGTTTTAGACTAACATGCTTAACACTATTTGGCACTTCTTGGAATGAGTGCATTATATTTTATAGAGATATGTTTAACATCATCTGGCATTTTATTAAAGTGCGTGCAATGACTATTCTAGACTGATTTGCTTAACACCATTTGGTCTTTTACTTCTTTGCGTGGTACTATATAGATTGCTTGTGTTGCTTGTGTTGCCATCTCTATTGTTGGTTAGGAACTTTAAAAATATTTCTAACCGACATAACCAGTATCACCCATTACAAGGGTAATAAATCCGTAATTTTAAAGAAATCTTTTTATCAGAAGGCTGCTAAATATCATTAGGTTTAGGCTGTGGAGGGTGCTACAAGATATCGTATGGATCAGAAAAACAAATTGAAGGCAAAACAATCATCTTGCAATTACTTCGCATTTAATTAAACGAGCTTTGTGCGTTTAATGTCTTATTACGGAATAAGGGTGACTTGTCTCTATTCGCACTGAAGTCTTCTCTCCTTGTATGATATTTTGTTATCATTTTATTAAATCGATTTGTATCGAAAACGGCTGACACATATAATTACATCATGGGAATTCTTACCCTTTAGCAAAAGTACCGAGAATCGCAACTGCTGTTGTTGCTATTTATGATGTTTTGCTTTTACGCTATTTACTGATAATGCATTTTGATACATCCATATGTTCTTAAAGTATCTTATTATCGTATTGAAACTGATATTAGAAGAGACATTGTTCTCTTTTCATTAGTGTATCTGATTATTTAAACTTTACCTATGTTTTGCTTTGCTTGTGTTCCTTTTGTTGATGTTGGTTATTGTTCCATTCTTTCAGTCTCCTAGAATTATTCAGAATCAATCTAAAAAACGTAGCTATTTTATTTGTAATCATTATCTTTTTATGATCAAATTAACTCCAGATTAAAATATTGTATCCAAACGTGTTGTGTCTTTTTTCTTCATGTTTGAATGGCTTCTATTTTTGCGTTATCTGGTTCTAAATTATTTGTTCTTGTGTCATATCTTTTGAAAAGGTTGAGGAAATTCGACATTATTGCCTTTAGGCTAAAGCTAAAGTTTGTAATTGAACACATATATAGGTGTGAATGATGTCCCCTCTGTAAAGTTTTTGTTGTGGGAGATTGATGGTGGGGTGCTTCCAATATTTTATTTAAACATTCGAGTTTGGTTGGAAGTTGAATTAGTGAAAGTAGGATGTACAGCTCTAGGTTCCCATTCAGCAATGCCGACGGTAAATGATTAAATATATAGAAAGGGTGGAGTTCAATGAACAACAATTTGATAACAATTAAATAGTCAAAAAATTAAAATTTCATAAGTACGTTTCTTCCGCTCGACCCTTTAATAGCCCATCGCATCACTTGATTCGTAGTGTGAGAGATTTCCTCCTGCCATTGTGTTCTACTCATCTGTATATTCTTCTCTCCTATCTCCTAATTTTTTCTTTTCCTCCCTGACTCTCTCCAAGTTCATTCTCATACTCCTTGCCTTCTATATTCTTCATTCCTTCTTCTCCTCCTCTATTTCCTCCTCCAAACTACTTTTCTTCCTCCTACACCTTCTATCTACATTCTCTATGCCGACTACACTTTGTCAACTCCGCCTGCTCTCACCAGCCTCACTTCAGTCTCCCCTCTTAGAGACTCAAGACTACTGAATTTGAACCGAAAGTTCTCTCCCTCGAAAAGGTTCCTTTTAAAACACAATGATGGTACAATGTTTTTCATCAGCGCTCACATCTCACACTAAATACAGCCTATCATTAAATAACGGCTATTAAATTTCTTCGGTCACGCATTTATTCACACCGAAATAATCATACGTTATTTTATGGTAAAACACAACATAATAATACAACATAATAAAAAACACGGTATCAAATACTATTATACATACAAAAATAAATTGCTTCAAATCAGTACCAATTCGTAATTCCATTACACTAAACAATAATACAACAATCCGACGAATCTCTTTACATTACAACGCATGCAAAGTATACAAATATTCAAATATTCATGCTCCTATATTCACATATCTATTGTAACTAATCTTACATGCATCAATCATTTTCCCAAACTCACAATTCAGACATGCATAAATTCTAAGACAATGCATTACTAAATATACTGGTTACTAGGAATTAACCAACCATTGAATTACAAAATTAATTCTGATAACAAGATATCAATCTGCATAATTCTCTACTTTAAACACAAAATCCATTTCTCAAATACGCATATAAATGAAACACTATAAAGGTAAGTATACGTACTAAAACAATCCCTGTAATTAAATGTACATGTTACAAACAATTTCAATTATGATGCCGTAATTTTCTGCAAAATCAAACAAATAACGTACTGATAATTCGAATCTTTTCTTCTCGTACAATCTGGTTCTAAGATTTACCGCAAAATTACGAGTGGCTCCTCGGAGTACCTTATTCTTTCGCAATCTATCTAGATATAACTGACAATTTTTCTGCGAGTTTGAGCTATAGTTTCGATTTGTTTTAATCACACCTTTCATCTTGATTTCGATTGGATGTCGCTGTGGACTTATCCAACCAACTTAGCGGTCAATTTCCTCTCTCTGTCTGCCCAGGTGGAGACGGAGTAAAACACGCCCCGTTTACCCTGCGGTCTTTCTTTGATCTTTGAACCAATATTTAGCGTCTGAGTATGAATACTACAAGCCTTTGTCTAGCTGGTACTAACTATAGCCTAACTGGCGGTCACGACATCCTTGCATAAGGGATTAACACTAGCCTTCGGCGATATTTGCACATTAAGCTCTGTAATACCCTGATTTATACACTTCCTGATAGCTGGCTGAGCAAATGTGACAAGAACAATACGTTTACATAGGAATAAAGGTATTCGATAGAAATATCAATCAATATTTAAATGACTTTAGTTATTTTAGAAAAATTTTCAATCTTCAATCTCTATATGTAGCAAAAAAATGTTAACACATATACTTTAATTAAACTACATTTAAACATTGATGGAAGGACATTGATATATCAAAACGTAGGCAAACATCCAAATCAAATTTTTAAATGGGCAATCCAAAAAGAATGAAAACATTTTAATAGCATTCTCGGATCTTCCAGTTGCGCAGAAGAAAATATACAAAAACCCCTAAATGGTGAATCAATAGGTTTACAACATCTAGATCAGCTCAGCAAAGGCAGCAAATGAACTTTCCAGAGAAAACTAAAATTGTTATGAAATATAACTTTTAGGATATAAAATCATACGTTGAAATTTATGTCAAACATACAGCGGATCTGCAGAAAACATAAGGAAAGAATCAGATGCAATCAAAAGGTTGCAAAAACTGTTACAAAACTCTGAAATTAAGAGCCGAAATAGTTGCACAAAATAGATTTAAGTAGAACCCACCTTTAGATAAACATTTTAAACAAGCTATATTAAAATTATCATTAGAAGCAAGGTTAATTTAACTGTTTAAAAGAAAGGCATACCGATGGCAACGATTTTAAAACTAATGTTCGGTCTAACTACGGCAAAATGTGTAACCAAATCTACTGAAATTGGAGGATCATATCCCAATAGTGGTGGTGATTACGGAAGCAAGAATTTATTTGTTGACCAAGGTAATCAAACTATGAAAAGTAATGATAACTGTTGAATTGAGTCACTCAACAAAATCAAAAACAACATTGCCCAGTATCATTGGCAGTGTAGTAGGTTTTCATTTTTTGTAAACTGTCATTTAACTCACTTGTTTTCGTAGTTCTAAATAAAGCTTCCTTCATGTGAAGAAAAAGGCGTAACAAAAAAAAAATACAGGTAAAATATTATATCACAATTACAGAAGTAAATCTAGGTTCATCAAACAGAAGCATAATTATATATATTTTCTTATTTATTTAGTGAGAAGCTAACACCTTTTTCATGAATTATTCCTTTTAACGAATGAAGAGTGACAATTATAGTGATAACAAGGCTCTTGTTATTTTTATCCTTCTTATTCACAACATTCTTTATCATATTATCTTTGTTTATTCGGTTGTTTATCTTTTTGTCCGTAACTTAATAGTGAGATAATTTTCACTCTTTTCATTCCGATATTTTCAACCTGTGAAAAAGAAATATTCCGAACGATAAACTTCCTGTGGTGCATTGATGAATCGGATTTGTGTTGTTTTTGGATAGGAAGAAGAAGCTTACAAAATGATAATGTAATTTGATGTGATAGATTAGGTCAACCCATTCCTGCCCCTTCCTTTCTTCACGCATATTTCTATTAAAAGACTATGAAAGTTAGGCAAAATTACAAAAAGGTATGGGGTGGTGTGCGTGTTGTACTGAAAAGAAAGTTAAATCATAAAAACCTCGATTTTGAAGCGAGTTTGTTGAATAATAAAAAAAATCTATATTCACACGTTAATAAAAAAAATATCTTTCATAATGTACCACTATAAACGCTATATTTAACCACTCGCTAAGATATTACGTGTTTCGCGCCACACGATGACATATTAGGTATTAATATAGGACAATGTCCTCAAAGTAAGAGATATTCTATCTTCTTATTAAGCACCGAAAATAGATATCAAATAAGACCAGACACTCTTATTTAGTCTACATAGTCCTTATTTTATTAAACCGTTCACGTCTTAAAGAAAGAAACAGTAAACCAACCATGTTTTACAAAGCTAGTTGTCCATTAATTTATTTCTTTAGCATTCATTTATTTCCAGTATTCAACTGTTCAAGTGCCATAATTATTATGTCATGTCTATGCATTTACCAGGTCTCAAAATAAACTCAGATGTGAGTGTGAGTGATGTGCTTCACGCCATTATCAGTTAGATATGTCTGTTATATATGCAATCATCATCAGGAGGAACATTAAAACTACCTTATATTATGTTTAATTTGTTTATGTTTATGTCTTACTAAATGTACGCGTGAAGCTCTCATAGTCATTTTATTAACGAAATCATATTTTATTATGCGATAAATGCCAATATGCTATATAATTCATTATGCTGGAATCTCATATCACAGTGTGTCTGTTAATTGAACCATCATTATCAAATTATAAAGCGTATTTATAAAAATTCTCTAATACCTTTATGTGATGTATAAAAAATATGTGGAATAAAAAATATTTTATAAATGCCTTTTTCCCAGGTGCGTTAAATTAAGCTGAAGTGCAAGGATAATGTGCATTGCTTGGGAGATGGTTACTACTTCCTTTTTTCCTTAATCTAACATAATAATTGTATTTTACAAATTGTCATCCTCAACTAAATCATACATGCATGTATTATTTTGTAGGTCTTTGCTGTCTGTTTATTTTAACCCATTATAATAGATTAGATTGATCTTGTGTAAACAATATATTACATTTTTACATTTATTCGTTCTATCTTATGATAAGGAGCTATACGTATGTTTTTAGTTGCGTTTCTTGTTCTATATATCTTTGGGGTAATTTTCCATTGGAAGATTAAATTACGTGGGTTGTGTGGCGACACAGGATACATGGGAGTATTTAATGTTTTGTTTAGACTTATTTTAGAGAAATCAATTACATAAATTATTTACTGGAATTTTAACGTGCTATTATAGCTGGACTAAACCTTGTTTTGTAATTCAAAGACACTTGGACAATGTCATTGTGATACATGAAGACTGTTGGTTAACAACACATTCAAGACCAGGAATTCATTCGGAACGCTCTATTCTTTTAGATCTCTTATAGAACATATAGATATATTTTGGATTGAATTTACAATACGGTAAGTGCTTTTTAAATTTTCATTTTATAAGTACAAGAAGTAAATTATTTGTTAAATTTTACAAATTTTATTGCCTTTCCTTGTTTCTGTTACTTAGTTAAAGACCATACAGTCGTAACTATCTGCCTTCAATAAGAATTTGTCCGCCTTGTTCCCGTAGATGTGGGTGTAGCTCTCTCCGGCGGGGTGTGGTCTGTAGAATTATTTGTAATGAGGCTAGGTCTTAAGGCTTAATTACTGTGTTCAGATGTTTTCTCACTGTCGCAGAAAAGATGGAAATCTCCAGACTGTATTGCTGATACTTCCTAAAGTGCTTTACAACTATTCATAATGAACACTTCAGTGGAATAACATAGGGGATAATTGGCGAATTAAATTGTGTATTCAAACGTTTTGTAGTCCACTTGCGGTTTACCTTCAAATGACAATCTCAATTTAATACTATCAAGAATATCTGACCCGATGGCTCTCGTATACCAATCAAGACCCTTCACAATATCTGTTTTTGTCACCGTTTTTTTCCTAGCACACTTAACTAGTCAAATCACCGTTTAATGATGCGTGGTGTGTATAATGTACACAAATCTATTTCAATTATCTATTGAAAATATACGACTCCATTTTCATTTCAATGTAGAATAGTTCACTAAATTCTAACGAGCCTTTTACCTTTCATACTTAGCTATCTTTCAAATGACGTCGACAAAAGAGTAATATTATCGAGGTGTAAAATGGCCAAAACACTAGGCTAATGTATCAGAGATGGCATATATGTATTAATGCGTTAGTTTTACTATATGTTGACAATAAAACAAGACGAATTTGATTTTAGAAAGACTTCCTACCGTTACGATGCGGGACGTAGGACGAAAGAAAATTCAGCTATATTTACTGGTATATACCGTCACATTCTTAACTACATCCCGGCTGATTTGCGGATCGGTAAGTATTTTAATAAATGTAAAGACGTTAAAACTATCTCAAATTATATTTGCAATTTGTAGTGATCATGTGTGAATTTTATGAAATTAGAGTCCTATGAAAGGTTGCGCTTGTTCTTTTCACAAGAACTGATGAAAATATTTAGAAATAAAGCAAAATTCAAAATCTTTTAAATGTTAATGAAATGTATTTCATTCTAACTTTACTATTACTTTTTTTCATTTTATCTCAATGTCATATTGACTGGACAAGAAATGTTTGGTTTTCACACAATTTTGTTTTGCTTTTATATTACTGATTTCTTGATTGTGCCTGGAAAGTAAACTACTTGGTCTTTGACACTCGTCGAGTATATGCATTCAGTTTTCTTTAAATTTTTCATATCATAACTGTTTTAAAATGAAAATTTATCAGAATTTTTTCTTACTAATCAAACGGCACAAAATAAGAGTACCCAGTTTTGAATATGTACTTTTTTCTAACTTATTACAACTATGGCATATTCGGTTAATGAATTTTCTTCCACAGTATTATATATTTACTCATATTTGGTTATGTATTTCTTCGACTACTTTATACTCATGTTTGGTTATGTATTTCTTCCACTACTTTATACTCATGTTTGGTTATGTATTTCTTCACTACTTTATACTCATGCTTGGTTATGTATTTCTTCTATTACTTTATACTCATGTTTGGCTATCTTTTTCTTCCACTACTTTATACTCATGTTTGGTTATGTATTTCTTCCACTACTTTATACTCATGTTTGGTTATGTATTTCTTCCACTACTTTATACTCATGTATTTCTTCCACTACTTTATACTCATGCTTGGTTATGTATTTCTTCCACTACTTTATACTCATATTTGGTTAAGAATTTATTTCACTACTTTATACTCATGTCTGGTTATGTATTTATTCCACTACTTTATACTCATGTTTGGTTATGTATTTCTTCCACTACTTTATACTCATGTTTGGTTATGCATTTCTTCCTCAACATTTATATTTATACCCATGTTTTGTTCTGTATTTCTTCCACAATATTTATAATTATTCCCATGTTTGTTTATATATTGCTTCCACTACATTATATTTTTAGGTGATACCATGTCGTTAGCCATTGTGAAGAAAGACATCCAAATATTAAATGCATATTATATTCTTTATGGCAGTGTTTGTATCATTTTTTAAATATTTTAACCGTATGCGAATACATGCAATTATAAAATAAGTGTTCTAAAAATAACCAAATAACATACTTTCTCTTACACGTTTTGGTTTTTATAGCGTAAATTCCTAGTGATACACGTAGTTTCCCTGACATCGACTCATTTCCTTTCAGCCTCCTGTTATACACGATATTACTTTGACTGTGAGTGTGGATGAGAACACGGAGACGTTGACCACCATAAAGACTTTTTCTGTCAGTGACCCGGATGGAGATAGTGTCTCGTGTAATCTCGCGGGAGGAGGGTCACTATTCAGTCTCAATTCTGCGTCAGCTCCAAGTATTTAATATTAAAATTGTTGTCAAATATTTATGAATTGATTGTTATTCTATCGTTAACTTTGTCACTTCCTTTAGAACCATAACGATTTCTGAGCGCAAAATAGAGAATGTAAGAACGAAAAAACGATGCATGCGTATGAACGTAAATGGATGGATGGATGTACTGATGGAAGTACACATTATCAGAGGTGGGGTATGAAAGAAGTATTTCAAATAATAATTTATCATATATATATATACACAGATATATATATACACAGATTGGATATTTGTATACTTTGGCTCGAATATATAGTAATCCATCTTTTGCAAAATACGTTAACCATTGCTGTTGGGCGACATTAAGCCTCCTTGCGATCCGGGCCGATGTCTTCCACGTTTCACATGCATAAATTGCAGTTGGGATAAGGATGGTAGTGAGTAGCCGGATTTTTGTTCCTACCCTGAAGTGTGTGTTGGCCCAGATTTGTCGAAGCCGTTGAAAAACTGCCACTGCCTTTCATAATTTACAAGCGATATCGTGGTAGGCTTCGCCATCGTTGACTAGGGTGCTGCCTAGGTAGGTGAATTTTAACGTCGCTTAACAGCAATGGTTGTGTAGAATGCTGCAAATCTCATACAAGGTTCGCATCAAGAAAAAAGAGATCTACCAGAGGACAGGCACCCTTCCTTTCAACAACATGGTGACAGAACGCCGGCTACGTTTTGCAGGCCACATACTCCGGCAACCAATCTTACGGCATCCAAGAAACGCCATCTGGTGAAGGCCGCGGAGAAGACGAAAACAAGGCCGCCCCCGAACTACATGGCGACGCACCTTCTTAGAAGATCTTAAAGCGCTGGGCATATCATTGAATGACGTTGAATCCATTCCGATAGATCGACCTCGATGGAGAGCACTCGCTGCCCAATGCGCCGAACAGAATAAGACTTTTCCAAAAAAAAAAAAAAAAAATATATATATATATATATATATATATATATATATATATATATATATATATATATATATATATATATATATATATATATAACACTTTTCCTTTATAAAACTTTAAAATGCTAAATAAGTCTTTAAATGGAAAGGATATGTTTCTATTCACAATCTCCGCTTTGATAAAACAATATTTTTCAGTCGTGAGAATGATCTAATTTGTCTGTTTCAAAATATTTGTTTTCCTCTTTGAATACCTGCTGTCACCTATATCAGTCTTTTGTCAAAAGTTAGTGAAATTAATCCCTCTACATATATTTGAAACGTTCTTTCTTGGTTTGGAATTCTTATCATGAAATGTCAATTGTATTTAATATTATTACTCCGATTCCTTTATGCTGATTCTATGTATACTGAATATCTCTAATGACGACTTTTTTTTACAAAAATCATAAATGTCATAAAAAGATTTTTTAAGTGAACCTGCTTTTCTTTATAGTCAAATCTGAAAATAATCTATTGCCATTTATTGGATGGTTTTAATTCAAAATTTTTATTCAAAAGCACTGAAGTTCCATTGTCATTCCACTAAACATGGAAAAGAGTAAATATATATTGACATTCAATTCAGATCTTGTAATGTTTCCTTTTCCATAAGTGTGTTTGATAGAATAAATATAGTAGTAGTAGTAGTAGTAGTAACAGCAGCAACAGCGGTAGAAGTAGTAGTAAGAGTAATAGAAGTCATTGTGTGTTAGTGGTGGTGGTGGTAGTAGAAGTAGTAATGGTAGTAATAGTAGTTGTAGTAGTAATAGTAGTAGTATTAGTAGCAGCAGTAATACGGATTGACTTGTCATGCAGAAAGGCATTCCTACCTGTAGCAGAATAGTCCAAAGATTCAAAAGACTTTTCATTTGATTATGGAAATATTTCTCTTTCCTTCTAACTTATATAATAAATTGTGTCCGGGTTCAAATAGCTTTGTTTCGTGCAGTGGTTTGTGCATAAGTATTTAATATGCCTGTCTGTTCGTGCATGCGTTTGTCCGTCTGTCTTTGTCTTGTCCAGACTTTAACTCGTATACTACTTTGCTACTTCATTGATTCAAAAAACGCTTGCAGTGTGAATATATTGTCGGATAGTGAATCAGAATTTCTGGGATTCGAACTCATTTCCAGGATTAATCAAACTTTTATTTTAAATGTTGCCTGCGCTCTAACGCCCATCTTCTTTTCACCTATTGCCAAAAACTTTACACAAAAGACACGTCGAACTATGGGCTTGTGTCAATCACAAAACACGGGTCCCTATAACTCATTTCCCGGATTTATGTATGGTTGATTTAAAACTCTCTCCATCTTTCTTTGCGGGCTGAAATGAGGTCACTGTAACCTTAATTCCATTAATTATTTTAATTAGGTTACAACTCTTGCCTAATTTTAACATCTTTTTTGACCTATTGACATTAAAATTTCCCTGAATACGCATCTTAAGATGAGAGTGTAGAAATTGGGTCACATTAGCTTTTTACCGACTTTTGTTTATACTTTAAGGATAGCGAATGTGCTCTGGCTTTCGTATCCTTTAATCTTTTATTACCAAACGTGTATTATATATGTCTCAGAATTAAGCTGTGTCACAAATTTAAACAAGGTTGCAGTGATCATTCTCTTAAGCATAATGAACACTCTTGAAAAGACACCAATATCTTTTTAGATCCTGATCGCTATACGTTAACGTGATCGCTTAACGTTGTAAAACTACAACTCTGCAAACAGTTCTTCTTTATTTATTTATTTTATATTATTTTATTTTTATTTATAAGGCTACGCAATCAACGTTTTGTCCAACAGTGCGGGGTTTAATTACGACTCCACACCTTCCTATACCCTCACGGTTACCTGTACAGATATTAATACCGAATCGGCCAGTGCCTCCATACAGGTTAGTATACATTTATTATACTCATTTGTTTTCCACAAGTTTATGAATAGAGAATTATTTCTACTTTTATTTATCTTAATTTGGTCACAACAAACGCAAACAGTAACACGAACGAGCTGGAAAATTTCAGATATCCCTAAATTGCCCAAAGTGATCATTTATCCAACATGGTGAAACTCTACTGATGAACTTTTAATTTAAATTGTAATATGATAAAAGGATAGAAAGATAGAAAAACAAGATGGTCATTGAAAGAAAACAGGCAATCGTAATAAAGTTGAGAAGCATAACAATTTTTCTGTAATTACCCTTTTATAATCTCTTATATATATATATATATATATATATATATATATATATATATATATATATATATATATATATATATATATATATATATATATATATATATAGTGTGTGTGTGTGTGTGTGTCTCAGTCTGTCAATTTCTCTAGTTTCCTAACTCTCTGCCTAAATATCGACGTTGAAGTAGAATGAAGCAGTATTATATATATACCATTTGTCAAAATGTTTTGTTCCACTGTTAGTCTAATGGAAAAATTACAGAAAACTGAAACAAAATCAAAATATATAAATATTTTCTTACGTCAATAATATATATGTAGTAAAAGTTCAATATTGTTTTTTAGGATTGTTTAATAAAGCTAGAGGAACAATTCTCATGGTAATTCAGAACTTTAGCTTTTGTTCTTTCTTTAATTTTTTTTTTAATTGCAGTAAATTGGATATTGATATTATCATATAAATTTACTAATAATGATCAATATCTGATATAGCACTTACTCACTGACACTGGCCTATAATTACAAAGAAGTCTATGATAAAGTTGTGATGGCAAGCAATCCGTACATTTACGGCGTTACATGCTGTTTCATATGATTGAATATAAGCCTGAACTGAGTAATTAATGTTAAATGCATAGATTTCAGGAGAAAATAAGGGGACTCTTTTAACAGCCACTCAACTTCATGATATATCTTCCCCATCCATTCATTCAGAAAAAGAAAAAAAAGACATCCAATAAAGATGGGTTATAATAGTTTTAGTTCTCATAATGTTATCAGTATGGATGTTTACATTTTAGACAAAACTCCTTATTTATTTTGGAATCAGAATTATTTCAATTGTGTTTCAGGTTAACATAAATCCGGACCAAGCTCCTACTATAACCGATCCACCTAGTGCCGTACAAATCAGTGAAAATACAGTTGCATTAACGCCATTGTACCAGCTCACCGTCACCGATCACGAGGACGATTCCATGTACTGTAATTTGACTGAAGTAAATCCCGAGTCAAATTCATTTGCAATGTGGATAGATGTAGCACCGGGTAATAAATATGAGAGAGAGAGAGAGAGAGAGAGAGAGAGAGAGAGAGAGAGAGAGAGAGAGAGAGAGAGAGAGAGAGAGAGAGAGAGAGAGAGAGAGAGAGAGAGAGA
Source organism: Potamilus streckersoni (assembly GCA_016746295.1). NCBI lineage: Eukaryota > Metazoa > Mollusca > Bivalvia > Unionida > Unionidae > Potamilus > Potamilus streckersoni. The sequence continues at coordinate 184,049 of JAEAOA010002072.1, forward strand.
GTCAAGCAATACTTCAATAGATCATTGTATTTCATAAACAATCACAATATTAGCAAATAACATCTATCAAAGTAAATAAGAACTTTTTCGAGAGTAGGATGTTATGGTTTTCGCGTGCATTTTTCATATAAAACTGGACGTTAACTACCAGGACATTTTCCTTACAAAAAGCAAGCCAAATTCAGATTGTATTCGCATTGCGACATTTATATTTACATCCATTTATGCACATTTCATCTTACTTTTGACGTAAACTATTAGTTCTAAAAAACTTTTGGTTGCATATTTTTTGGATATTTTTCAGTATGCATATTTTATTTTTGTAATGTTAAGCATTATTATTATTTTTATTATTATTATTATTATTATTATTATTATTATTATTATTATTATTATTATTATTATTATTATTATTATAATAATAATAATCTTTTTCTGTTGAAGATTACAGATTTTATCTGCTTGCCGGCCAAAGTTTGAACTACGAAACTGTACCAATGTACACTCTGAGATTTGCATGTTCCGATAGTTGGGGTACCTCGACATCTACACTCATAGTAGAAATAACTCCAAACAAGTACCCAGTCTTTTCAAATCTGCCAGGTTAGTTACTATCGTTATCTTTTCACATCATCATGATTATCATTTGAAGCAGGGTATATAAATATGTAAGGATAAATAGTTCTTCTTCTTCTTCTTCTTCTTCTTCTTCTTCTTCTTCTTCTTCTTCTTCTTCTTCTTCTTCTTCTTCTTCTTCTTCTTCTTCTTCTTCTTCTTCTTCTTCTTATTATTATTATTATTATTATTATTATTATTATTATTATTATTATTATTATTATTATTATTATTATTATTGAAAGAACACTATAATTAGATATTTATTATTATCATTATTTTTACAACAACACTATATAATTAGAAACATGCATTTAAGGTGTGTTTCAAAGTTTCAAAATCTATAATGAAGTTGTAATATATTAGGAAAATTGTATGCAGATGCTGATCACAATTTACCTTAACAGCAATATATATATATATATATATATATATATATATATATATATATATATATATATATATATATATATATATATATATATATATATATATATATATATAACTATTTCACATAACTTGATCATAGAATGTGTAAAGCAACTTACATATGTATATGTATGTCAGTATATATATATATATATATATATATATATATATATATATATATATATATATATATATATACATACATATACTAACATACATATAAAGTTACATATAGAACAAACAAATTCTTTTATCAAAACACTAGATACAGCTACTCGTTCTGCGATCTCAACTGACGTAGGGACGTCAATATTTACCGTCACAGCAACTGATCTGGACAATACGGCACTGACGTACAGTATTGAAGCCAGTAATCCGTCATCCAATATATTTGATATAAATTCGGGTAAATATATTGTTTTAATTCCTCAAAGAATTCTAGATTAGCTCAAAGATTGATGATACGCATTTATAAAATGCTAATGCGATTTATGGGATTGCAGTTTGCCTTACATTTGAACACAAGTTAGAAATACTAGTGTGGATAAAAACTACCTAATTGAACTGATTTGTCCGTCAAGCAGTAAAGTATTTATTTATAAATCCTGTAAGAGTCTAATAGCCCGTGTTTATCTTATAACATACATGTTTTAACATCCAAGAAGCACGCGGTTTTTAATTTATAACATGATTTTTTCACCATCGAAAACACAAGCGGTATTTAATTTATAACATAACATGCTTGTTTCACCATCCAAGACAGACGCTATAATTAATTTATAACTACATGTTTCAACATCCATGGCACACGTGGTATTTAATTTATAACATGATTGTGTCAACATCGAAGACACGCGAGGTATATAATTTATAACATGCTCGTTTCACCATCCAAGACACACGTGGTATTTAATTTATAACATGCTTGTTTCAACATTCAAGATACATTTTAACAGTTCTTCACCCTATATACCCCCCAAGGTTGTTAAGTCCAAAGTTATTGTTTTACGTTATGTTCTTCTTTCCTTTTATTTTCTTGTCTCGTTTCACTTATTGTTTTCTTTCTCCATTTTTTTTTCTTTTCCACTTTCCTTTTATAATTAAAATTGATACTTTGATCCATTTTACTGTACATTTTTGTTACTTTTGATATTAAAATACACTGTATGTATAGAAGATATGTCCTTTCGGTCCCCTTGTCTCTGAAACCATCTTTTTGTTGCATTATTTTGTTCCTTTTATGTTTTCTAAATACTTCTCTGAATGAAATTCTACAATACATTTTTAAAAAATCTTATTAATTCAATCAAAACTAATCAATAAAATTCGCGATTCTACCCTAGTATCATTTTGCTATGTATTATCTCCATATTGGTGTCTGCCCGTCTGAATATAATTCTGGGCTTGAAATTTAGATCTGATAAACGCTGTATAATTCTATATCTTTTTCTTCAGCCACAGGTGTGGTGACTAATACACAGCACCTGAAATACGTGCTCAATTCTGTGTATCATTTGACTATCAAAGTAACAGATGGAAAAGACAGCACTAATGGAACATTAACCATCAGCTTAACTAGTAAGTATTCTTACACATTATTACAGTCTTCTGACGTTTGTAACGCTTTCAGTTTATCCCGTTTTGGCGAAAGCTCCATATCACAATCTATTTTTGTGTCTCTATACAATGTTTGTATGTCCATACGTCAATCTGCACCCTAGCATGACCTCAATGTTACTTTTCTATGCGGTCAGTTTGGTCAAGTACACTTGGCCACAGATCCACGTTAAATGAAATTGGTAAAGCTAGGAAATTAGTAAAACGTCTTGTTTTATGAGATGTTTACACTCACATTTTGACTTGCCTGAAAACGCTATAATAATATGAACATATTTTATTTGGTACAACACTGATTGCACGTAAGACACAGCTTGATACAATATTTTCTGCACGTAAGACATGTGGGAAATTCGCAAGTATGAAAAAATTATAACATTATGTGATGTGAAACAAAAAGCTTTTCAGAATGTTAGATCTAAAACCTGAACTTCTTGTAAATTTTACAAAGTTAGTAAGTGATTGCACTACATTAGAGGCTGATTTTATGTGCACAAATACATTTGCTACATGATTCTGCGTTCATAGTGACTGTTTTACAATATTACAGCGAATATTGTTATTGTCTTTAAGTATATCATATTACAGTAGATGAGTTGGGAGAAGTCCAAAACTGACGTAGATGGCGAATTTAGGAGTAGATAAAAAATAAATCAGTTTCGAATGGACAATTCTCTAGTAATCAGCAGACCATTTGAGGGTCTACAAATTAGAACTGTTTTATATCGAAGGCCATGCTCAATACACGTTGCTCATGTGCTTCTTTCTTTTATCCCTTTTACGTTTCGTTACTGTTATTATTGTTATGGGTTTAACGCCATTTTTCTGTACAAGATATACTGCGCATGGCGGCTAGTATATTTGATGGAGGAAGACTCCTGAAAATCCCGTGAAGAAATACGTATACATGGGAAGCTACTGACAAGCTGTTTCGCATACGCACGTCAGCCAAACTTAAGACTCAAAACAGCGCTGACAGAGGTGGGATGTCAATATCGGGCAGCCGGGGCCACCTCACGATTGTTTTCCAAATTCGTTATGTACTCCGTATCAGTTTATTTGACTTTGCAGAAAACCTCTGTTTCTCGTGACCACATCTGTTTCTTTCACTGTATTAATATGTTCTTAACTAATGAAACGGCTTCTTAAACTACAAAAGAGAAATATTGGCAGTGATTATCAAACGTAACGAATGATTAATTAAAGGTTTTTTATGGGTTATTTGCATACAATCCAACTTGCTCAATGCGTTTGCCTTGAACTTTATGTCAAATTCTCTCCAGTTGTTGTGGTTGGTAAGGGTAACAATGCTTAAATACCTTCCTATTAGACTTTATATATCCTCCATCCTTAGTTACTGGTTGTCTTATTCATTTGTTCTCAAATGATTCCTCTCACTTTATATCAAGATTTGGCAACCTACGGCACACGATGGCACGTCAAGTGATTTTGCGTCGCACTCGAAGTGCAGACAAAAATCTCGGTTTTAACAGTGTTGTTCTCTTGATGGTGGCATCCGCTCATTCATTTTGTAATTAATCTGGAAAAAAGTGGCACATTATGTAAAATATGTTGCCGCCCCTGGTTTATATCACTTGGTACCCCCTGACAAATATAAGGTAGTCATTCATTTGTGACAACTCAAGATTATGTTTTATATAAACAATTGATGTATGCGCCAAAAGACTAGCCTTGGTAAGGTGATATTCTGTTTTCTTAATTATCGGAGAATGAGAAACTCACATTCTTAGCCTCGCATGCTCGAACTATCGACCGCAAAGAAAAGACGTAAAATGAGTGTTACTACTGCGATATGGTATTATTTATTTTGACGACAGGATCATTCCCGTAAACATACATGCACTGTAACCTCATCAGGATGCCTGCTGTTCTTTCTTTTTGTACCTGTTGTATACGTGTATATATGATAGTCTCCTCCCATGTACGTTATTTATTGCTATAAATCGCCTAAAATATTACCCATATAGATAATCTTGCATGAGTTTTATGATACTCCAAGCAGAAATAACATTTATCTTTGCTTAATATTGACTAGCAATGTGAAGGCGTTTCAGCATACTAGTAGTCTGAGGAAATTAATCATCTATGTTTTGTCTGGGGTTTTTGTATTACTTCCTTACAGTTCTAAGTTTACATATTATATCTGTCGACATTAATTTCTTCTTGTTTCATTGTATTCTGCGTAGAATCACATTGTCCTTCTTTCGTGTTCTAAGATAACAATGACATCATTAACTTGTTTTATTTATTTGAATATGAGATCGGGCCAAATTGTTTTCGGATCTGCCTGTGACTCATTTGACAGTAGATGCTTCTACAATTCTCCTCGGTTCATGATTTGTAACTCCAGTAAGGTTGAGACTGCGCCAAACGGAGCGATTTCGTGCGAGATCTTCCCAAGACACCAGGGTTAGAGTTGAAGTGTTTCAAAGATGATTTCTTTGAAGAGTTCGTTCTGATCACCCTGAGATCATTTTTGCTTACTGAGCTTGCTGAATATCTTTTTTTGGTGGTCGCTTTTATGATATCCTGGTTGCGTTGCCTGTCCGTTTCATCTGTGGATTCTTCAGCATATTGTGGGTGATTTGAATGCCTGCCATATTAGAACCTCAGTTTTGAGATCCTCTCTTTCTATACTATCATCAAGGAACCATGTGAAAAAGTTTACCTTCTTAGAACAAAACCACTTTAACGCGGTGAAGGTTCGCATGCACGCAAGAGGGTGGAAACCACAATGTATTTGTGGAGATTTAGTCTTATAATAATAGTATGTCTAATAAAGGACACGATTCTTTGTATAAATTGGCATGGTGTCTGTCATTATATATTTGATTTGTTTTAGGTCTAGAAACTGGAGTTCCTTGAGTTGGTATTCACTAAAATTTTGTCAGCCTGACAAAAATAATTTATGATTTAGGACATATTCAGTCTAATCGGGTGTACGATTTAAGGTGAACTTGCACAGGAGATGTATGTACATACGAGCGAAAGCTGCATGGAACGTTCCATTTATTTATGTTATATCAATCGTATTCAAGTGATTGGATGCATTACCTTTATTCTCACGCAAAATCTTGGAATTATTATTATTATTATTATTATTATTATTATTATTATTATTATTATTATTATTATTATTATTATTATTATTATTATTATTATTAATTGTAAGTTGGACTTAAAATTGCGGTTATTTGTAAATTATTTGTTTGCAAGCATTTGAGTTCAAGACTAGTTTTATCTATAATTAGACTGGGTTATTTTATTCGGTTTCTTGGCCATTTGCTAGATATGAAAATGTCTATACATAGGGATTTTATTCATACATTCCTGTTTTATATCTATGTAGAAATCCATTTGTGATAGTACTGTTGAAGTGAGATATTATTAGAGAGGAATTAAGTATCTCAAATATTCATTATAATTACGAAAGCGCTCATTAACTTTCAGATTAATGATTTAACTTGAGTTTATGTGAAATGATTCCAAGATATGTACTGCATCATTGTACTATTTCAAGACATTGAAGACAATTGATAATTCATTCAAAAGATTCTATATTTTGGGACTTGTGATAGGACATTTAGGATTATTTTAATATAATTTACAATAAGTGTGTTTTGAGTGTTAATAAATATATTCTCGATTTTACTTTAATTTTTGGTGTTACTTTCTGTTGCATATTTGAAGACTTTGAGTTGTAACATATCACAAGTATATTCCTACAGAATCATCTAAAACAGGGATGAGTTATTTTCTTTTTACTGAATTACATCGTAACAGGACGAGAGGAACTCTAACGGAAAAACCCAGTCTAAAGGTAAGTGCTACTGGCTTTGAACTCAAATGCTACGTAAGCATTCTGTTAATATCTGACCGTAATCTGAATTAAAACTTACAATCATTGACAAAAGTTAAGCAAATAATAATAAACTATTATTATTATTATTATTATTATTATTATTATTATTATTATTATTATTATTATTATTATTATTATTATTATTATTATTATCTTCATAGATGTCAACACAGCACCAACAATTCAAAACCTAGATAGTTCAGTCAGCGTGTTGGAGACAATGGCATCCGGAAGTACAATTTATTCGTTAGTCATATTAGAACCAAACGCTGCTGATACTGTGACGACCTCTTACTCTGTCTCCCCGGCCGACAAAACAAGTCTCTTCAGTTTTGATCCTACAAGTAAAGTAATCTCTCTCTCTCTCTCTCTCTCTCTCTCTCTCTCTCTCTCTCTCTCTCTCTCTCTCTCTCTCTCTCTCTCTCTCTCTCTCTCTCTCTCTCTCTCTCTCTCTCTCTCTCTCTCTCTCTCACACACACACACACACACACACGGAAATATTTGAGATTTTATGTCTATACAAAGTTATGTCCGTGTCCTATGTAATGAAATCTATTTAATCAATGTATCAATGTACGATTGACACTTACGCATGGATAAATGTCTATGATAGAGCCGTTAAATCAGAAAACAAATTATTGTCAGAGAAAAGACAGAATCATTAAAAAGGTTGCATGGAAAATGGCGGAAACAACGAATACAAAGAAAATGAAAAGATCGAAAAGGAAAGGACATTTGTAGGAAAGAAAGATATGAAGTAAAATATAAACATTTAATAGTTGCTGAATAATATATGAATATAATCGATTGAAGGGCGGTGTAACAACCGAATTTAGCACTGTAACTGTATTAGTGTTATGTCTCCATTATTGTTCTGAATAGATGTAAAATATAATTACCTACTACAGAATCCTTCACTTTTACCATCGGCCATATTTTTCTCCTTAAAATCATGATTATCCTACAATCATGATATTTGGAATATATTGGTGCATGTTATAAAATATCGTCTACTTGGATCTTACGTATTGATACATAACGTACAATATGTGAATGTGGATATGTGAGAAAGCTTGTCAGTAGCTTCTCGTGGAACGTTGGTTCTTTCCGATGATTTCCCGGTCTCTTCCTCCACCATTAATACTGGCCGCCATGTATAGCCTATCGTGTGCTGAAAAATGTGGTTAAACCTCACAACAACAACAACAACAACAACAACAACAATATGCAAGTAATACATTTGTATCTTCCATTAATACATGCCGTATACAGTACAAGTAATACCTCAAATTTACTTTTGACATTTGTGGGAAAACAGAGGCTTCTTTGTCTGACACAATGCATATGATTACGAATAGAAAGGTTTTGAATCTTGGCAGATATGAAAAACCGGTAGTAGAACTACAGAAGAACATAAAACAATAACGTTATCAGCATGAACAAATTATGATATGAATTCCAACCTGGACGATAAACTGATGCAATATACGTATTAAAATCATGGCTAACATTTAAGCTAGGATAAATTAGTTGTAGAGAAATGACGTAGAAATCAAGTTGGAGTTATAATATAACTACACTACCAGTATGAAGCTGTGATGTAATAAGCAACGTTAAATAATAGTGAAGTAGTGTCCAATAAACAATGACATAAAAACAAAACAAAAATAAAAAGCATGTACACTAATGATACAAAATAGGTATACACATAATTTACACGATGCATATATATACCTTAAAAATAACATGGCTTTTAAAGTGTTGGTATAAAGCCAATCGATATACCAATCGCATTGGTGCAATAATACGCATATACTAACATTCTCGTAACCGTGTGCTATCCAGTCTGGATCAATGATGGGTTTCGACACATTAATCATTAGCGACAATAACTATACGAAGTGTTATTAATCCACTTTTTCTAAATGAATTGAATATGGTACACAATTTCATCGCAATTCTATCTGCTTTCGGTGCTCCTATTCCGTTTTCATGCATAACGGAAAACACGACGTAGAGGTTTGGAGAGAGAGAGAGAGAGAGAGAGAGAGAGAGAGAGAGAGAGAGAGAGAGAGAGAGAGAGAGAGAGAGAGAGAGAGAGAGAGAGAGAGAGAGAGAGAGAGAGAGATCAACTGTAAATATATGAAAATATTTTTATTACCTCTTGTTGGTATGTCATTTCGCTGTGTTTCTATTCCACATTAATTTTTATACAACGATACATAACATCTAAGCGTTCATGTGAATGGCGTAGCTAACCATATGTTTATACGGCTCAACTGTCTTCATGAAAACCGTTTTTCATGTTTAAGCATAAATGTGTATTATATTTAATTAACTATGTGAATAAAGGATACTCAAAAAAAGAAAAAAATCAACTTATCATAATGCAAAGGTGATTGTGAATAGCTCGAAAAGGAATAAGGCCACATGTTTTAGCGGATACACTCTTTTGCTATTTGAGTAGTTCATTGACTCAGTCAATACACAGCTGGCTGTAGTAAATTTTAATTACGTTCAAAGGGCAAATATATGTATTTGTATGTGATATAAATAAAATATATGTATAGTTGTACGCTGTATTAATGATACACCACTTGTTGTATAAATTTTAAATTGAAAGGAAATTCGGCATGCCTTGTTTCTTTATTGAAAATTTTTATACATATCGTTGTATATCATTGATACAGCGTATATATATATATATATATATATATATATATATATATATATATATATATATATATATATATATATATATATATATATATATATATATGAACTAAAAATAGCAAATAGATATATTTGAACTAAAATATTAAATATATATTTTAAAATATCAATTTAGATTAGATAAATTAAAATGTCAATTTAATTTAAAGAAATTAAAATGAACGCTTTAATTTTTAAAATTCCATAGTAAATAAGACAAAACTTGCCATCTTAAACGCTTTTTAATAGGTGCTTCTATTCGATTGGAAGATGAGTGTATATAGAGAGAATCTGTAAAGAGAATAATAACGAAGAAACATAAATTTGTTATAAAATAAATGGGAATGAGTGCCGATTAGATTGAACCAGTTATCTGGAATTGTGTTAATTTTTTCAGTGGCCCTTCATCCTATTGGTGAAGAATTATTGTTAAAAAAAAATGTCAAAAATTGTATTATATAATGCATGGCTAGCAACGACTATTAGGAGTTAGAGATCCATTAAAAAAAGAGAGAAAGACCGGGTAGATTCGGTTTTATGAAAGAACAAAACCTGTTGGTGCAACAAGAAAATAAAAATCCCGAAAAAGTTTTCTTCAGCAACTCGTTGTTGTTTTGTTTTTTTACTTGGAGGACTTATCTAAAATCATCTTATAAGTTATCTCCTAAATCTCCATATCTCACCGTCAAGATATAAGTTTCCACTTACGCCACGAAAATTCCTGTCGTGAACCTATTTATTCTATAAACCTACTTATGGCATGAATTTATTTACGAATCTACTCATGACGCGAACCTACGTATAAACCTATGTATGACCTGAGCCTTCTCATGACATGAACCTAGCAGCTATTAGCTTTCTTGAGTAAACTTAATTAAATCTAAAGTGTTCTAAATTTAAAATTATGTTCTGTTAAACAAGCCGCAAAAGCGGAAGAGTCAAAATACCACCAGTTAACACTCTTGCCTTTACGTTTCTGTTTTAATGCAGACACTTGCTTTCTGTCTCGAGTATTATTATATGCTCATTTTTTTTTTTTTTTTTTTTTTTTTTTTTTTTTTTTTTTTTTTTTCTCCGTTAACTTTACATTATCAGAATCGTTCAATATTCCCCGATATTGAACACCTTCATATTACACTCCTTGTGCTTGATGCACGTGAGCGCGTGGTACGCTATGAAGTTAAAAAGTCGGTGGGCTGAACTTTATGTGCATGAATACTATTATTGTTCATCGAAGGAATCTACGATTGTAAAATATTTTTATTTTAATAATAAAATAATAAATTTTATTATTAAATATATCTGGATGTGAATTTTATTATTAAGTCTTTGGTAATGAAACGAAAAATGAGCATATAATAAAAAAAGTGACTGCATTCGAATGTGAAAATATAAACTCGTTTTTTTCAGATGGATATACTGCACTCCCAAGGTAGTGCAGTATAGCCATCCGAAAAACTCGTTCATATTTTCCCATACAAATGCAGTAACCTATAAATATAAATACGAAAGGGGAATAATAACGTCCGAACATAGACTTCGTTATGGATGCTCTTTACCTCGAGATGGTCGAAGATATTTCCCCGGGTTTTTGAAGACAAATCCTAGGTAACATTTTTTAGTGCCCTTAATATAAATAGTCCAACCTAAGCCGATTTTCAGGAAATATATAGCTGCCTCAAATGTCTTATAGTAGGTAATGTCGGTCTAGAAAGAACGATGATGAACGCAGCTAACTCGATTAAAACTACGCGATGTCAATTAAAACGCAGTAGATTCAACATAAACGCAGCAGATTCGACTAAAACGCAGCGATGTCGACTAAAACGCAGCAAAAGTCACAACGAAATAGCTTAATATATAGATGCTTCAGATGAACTTTATTTCAGGTAGATATATTTGTATCACGTGATACTAATGTACATTATTTACAGGAAAATATGTGGTATCCGAATCTTTGTGAATTTTGTTATATGTATTTGTGCAGGTAAAAAAAGGTTCTCAAGTAATTAATGCTAATAATAATGCAAGAAAAATAAAGTTACATGTAAATTATGATAACCTTAGACAAAAATGTTATGTGGCAGTTATCCGTATAGTACAATGACTTTTCTTAAATTGACAGTTACAGCGAATGTATGTGTGTTTGTGTGTTGGAGATTTATTTTCGAGATCCTAATCGTTATTGTCGGTAGACAGAGTAACAAAAATGTATCTCCACCTTAAATGAGCTTTATTTATCATGCACGTATCGATATATTACTCTCTATGACTTTAATTATTTCTTAATAACAATTTATTAACCTTTTATATAGTTGTAATTAGTGGCAGGTATCTAAGAAATGCCAGCCTTCTCTTTGCTACATAATGGCAAATCATCATTACCTGAGGGACAATCGTATTCAAAGAGTCAATTATTTGTAAAGCTCATCATCATTTTTAATATTCTTCCGTAGATTACTTGGTATGATAATTAAGTATAATAAATCACTTTATTACAATCATAATTTTTACATTAAATTGTAAATAAATAAACACAAATAATAATATATACAAAAATGAAATATGTAGGCAAACTATGTAACATGGTTGCACGTAGAAAAAGAAAATCAGACACGGCTATACCTTTTGTAGCAAAAAGGTTTGCATGTTCGTGAGGCAATTAACATCGACGTTCAGAAACTATCAAAGTTATTTTTACATCACTCAATAACACACTAACCGAGCTCTACACCCCACCCCAACCCACCCCACCCCAATTACAAATGAAACATTTTCCTAATTATTAACAGATTTAAGAAAATATCAGCTGATTCATATTAGTCTTTTGTCAACTAAATACTAGTGTGTCATTTCTTGATTTTTTAGATACATAATTATATCGATTATTGCCCTCTTGCAATGTTTTTTTTATTACTAAACGTAAGATTGTATAAGAGGTATATGACTATATTAACATTAGCTTCAATGTAAATAAATTCAGTTGATTTGATCACAAAGGCGGCTTGTTTCTCTAAGCTTTTGAGAAGTTTCGATTTATTTTTTTACTCATCCAGATTGCATTGACTGGGACTGTAACATTACTCTTATTTAACGCGGTATCAACGTGCATTTACTTCGATAAGGGCTGTAAGAGCAGCCTTTTTTATTACGATAACAAAATACATTTACATTGATTCGGACTGTAATACCAGTCTTATTTATCACTGTACTCAGTTAATTTAACATTGACTGGGTCTTTAATATCACCCTTTTTTTCGTGGTATCAAGTTACATTTGCTGTACTGGTGTGTTTTTATTTAAGTTACTGACTGACTGTAAACTTTGTTATCAGTAATCACAACCTATGTAGTGAAAAAGTATAAGCTAGTTATTATAGTTATTATTATTATTATTATTATTATTATTATTATTATTATTATTATTATTATTATTATTATTATTATTATTATTATTATTATTATTATTATTTAGTACATATAAGATATATGTGTGTCCGCAAATCTCTTGGTTAACAACAGTACGCGGATTAGCAGTCTTTACTCTCTTAAGGAACACTAAACATATTTTCGCAACTATCAGAAAACACCAAAATATAAGTTCTTTGAGTAACACTGAGAAAACATTTCTAATATCTTGGCATAAAAAACTCAATGTATCATCACTTAAATCAAAGATCAAATTAATTGTTGAAGGCGATAAATCTGCTAAACATTTTTTCAGTTTTACAGAAAAGAAGTTTTAGTATGCAAACAAGTGGCAAACGTTTAAATAACTCGAGGCAAATAACAAGTGATAAACTCCCAATATCAATGTTGTTATTTTAATCATTTCTACTGCTCAACGATGATTTACAAGTCCGTGTTAATTTGTATAATTTTTTCTGGCTAGAAATTTATCTTCTTTAAGTATTCTTGTCAATAACTCCATTGAATGTTTGTATTTTAAACCCATCAACACAGATTTTACCTTCTAAAGGCGTTCCTTTAAATTGTGATCCTTTGGTGAATAATGTCCCCTTTCTGAAATATTCACGTCAAGTTGCTACAATCTTCTACTTCATAAACAGTTCACGTTTAGTTGCTACAAAGAGACCCCTTTGTGAACAGTTCACACTTTGTTTTTACAAGGTGTCCTCCTTGCAAAGAGTTCACATCTAGTTCTTACAATTTGACCTCTTTGTAAACAGTTCACGCTTAGATGTTAAAATGTGAGCCCTTTGTGAATAGTTCATTTTTAACTGCAACAATATAGTCCTTTTGTGAACATATCTCGTCTAGTTATAATATTGTGACCCTCTCTGAAAAGTTCACGTTTAGTTCAAACAATTTGCCCCTTTGTGAACAGTTTAAATCTAGTTGTTACAATGTGTGAACAGTTCATATCTAGATGTTACAATGTGCCCCGTTTGTTTACAGCTAACGTATTGTTGTTACAAATTGTATTCTTTGTAAACAGTTCACGTCTCGATATTACAATATATCTTCTTGAACAGTTCACGACTAGTTGTTACAATGTGTCTTGTTTATGATTCAGTTCACGTCTAGTTGTTACAATTTGAGAACAAGGAACAATTTACAGTTGCTTCAGTTAATGCAATTTTCAGAAGAAAATAAATGAATTCATATCACCTGCCAATGTAATTATCGGCCAATAATGCTAATTAGATTCACGTAGCATATAGCTATACACAACACTGCAGGACGTCATGACAAATGTTGACAAATTATGTAGACAACGGCCTAGAAGAGCAGAATCCGGTCTCACGGGAAGTTGATAATACATTTTCATGTTTTGCAAAAATATGAAGTATTACTTTCAAGCAATTGCCAGATATTTATCACCATAATTTTTTTTGCTATTACACGAAACAAACTCTAAAATTATCAATTTGAGTAGATAAACAAATATCTTCAAACGAATGACTTATTCAGCCCATTTGTTTTTCTACCATGTATTTAATCATTTTTGCCATGTTTCGTTCCGTTTATTATCAATTTCGCTGTAGTGTTTTGTTAATTTTATGCACCTGCTTGTGTTTTATGTTCTGGTTTGAATGCATGCCTTTTCAATCGTTCATTTTTTTATAATTGTTTAATTCAGGCAGCAGTATCAAAGGATCAAAGGTGAACATAATTCATTTTCTAAGACCGTAATAAAATGTTTTGCAAATTTACCATGCTTTGTAGTAAGTGCTTAAAAACACCTTTTAATAGTGAACTTTTAAAACGATACAAATAATAGGACGCGTGGCTTGTTTAGAAAAAAATATATACTTTGTCAATACCCACAATAAAAATTCACAGTAAAGAAAACTCCGTTTACATGCGATAGCAGCTATATGGTAAAAGGTGGTGACATTGAAATAATATCAAGCCTAGTAATATCAAGTACAATTCGACCAAGTGAAGCCTTCTTCCAAAATAGTTCGCTTTTGAAATTCCGGTAATTATTTTTGGCCATTCTTCGATCTTCATTATCATATAAAGGGTATATATTATTCAACATCACAAAGACTGGTTCTATAGCTTACAAAATAAAGTGTTGCATGTGATGTAGAACGTTACCTATAGATATTGAGGTCTTAAGTCATTGGTTTTATTCTCATGGAGTATTTTCCCGTTGTTACCGCGTCGTTCTAGGTTGTTTGTTTGTTTGTTTCTTCTTTTTTAGCACCGTTAAAAGAAAGGAATGCGCGGGGGAAAATATTTGCTCCTCAACTCAAAATGTAGATCAAGAAAACAAACAATTACGCGTCTTTCACCTTTCAACAATTGTAGGTTATTGAAACAACCCTTAGGTTGTGTACAGTTCTCTTTATAATAATTATTACCAGTGGAGAAAATTAGTTGAAAATATTTTAACCCTGTGAAAAAGTTCGAAACTGAGGAACGGTACCTATGTCAACTTATCTATATTACTGATTTCGATGAATCGTCTTCTTGTCCTATGCCATTTACATAAGTGATTAGACATCCTAATAAGATCACATTAGCGAAAGAGTCGACGAACGTAACCTATTAATAATCACAGATTAAATGTACGTCTTTTCTACTCTGAATAGTTATCAACTCAAATTAGATCTACCTTCAAGTCATTTATACATTTTGTAAAATGTTTAGTACTATCGTCCAAATTATTCACGCTGACCTGACTGTCCTATAAGCATATTTTAAGGTGTAAGGATTCACAAATGCCAAGGAATACGTTATTAATTATGGACAAGAGAAGATATTTGCAGGTGCTTTGATCGGTATATTCTTTGTCATAGCTAACGACCTTAACTAGACATTATATATTTTTTTTTATTCATCAGTCAAAAAGGGGCTACTAAATTTGATACCTAAATTGTCCCAATTAATTATTTAGCCGTGAGTGTCAATGTGAAACGAAAAAAGTATTTTAAATTTACGGCTTGTTCTTACAAATATCCCATGTTATCTTGGAAGAAATTATCCTCTTATATGCTACTAAAATGACAAACGTGATATGGGAAATCAAAATTGGTTAGAAAAGTCACATGTTAGAGAATGTGATACGGAAAATATGTGCACAAAAATGGTGTCGTTATACGCGATGGTTATCAATGACGCATCTAGTATGGTGTTGTTCTCGACAAAAAGGACATCAATTGTGTATGCTTGTAATTGTCCTAGTGAACCAAGTTGTTAGAATGTCCCCTTCGGATGCGGGAGGTCGCAGGTTATATCCCCAGCCTAGTCAAACCAAAAACTTATAAAAATGGTACAGGCAACTGCCTCGCTATGCGCTCAGTATTAAGAGGTTAGTGTTAGGAATGGTCGGTTTGGTGTCAGGATAATGTGACTGGGTTGGACAGTATAATATATGATATAGATCACTATAAACTGCCACACTGCAGACAGCGTAATGATATGACTGAAAAATTGTTAAAGCTATATTAAAACTTTAAATCACAAACACACAAATGCGTGCGCGCGTACGTCAAATACGCGATGATTCTACTAAGCGGGACGTTGCTGCAGAACAAAAAGGCATCAATTATGTATGCATATATTTTTTGTATACGCCCTTATAAGGATGTGCAAATGTTACACTGGAAAAATTACCAAGTGTATCATTTGTGTTTACGTATACTTTACATGCGTCATGTGCGGAAGGTATGGCACATGAATACGTCGAGGCCAACCGAAAGTGACACGTGCCTATGTCATACCAGACTAGCTATAACACACAGCCAACATTAGTTTTGAGCAATAGCCAACATGTAATTATGGGTGTTAAAACGCCAAAGGAAGAGTTATGACATACCAAGGCCTTAAATGATTCCAGTTGTTTTATGGTGGAATTGTTCCTAGACTTTGAACTTCATTCAATCAGAAAGCGCATAATAGTCTCATTTGTTTGAAAATACAAGATTATTCACAGAAAACAGCCCAGGATCCATTCTTTTTTATTTTGGATTGCAGATCAACTATATTCATTTTCACTAAGCACTTAAATACAATTCCAAATGTGGACATAGCTAAGATGTAGAGGCTGGTGCAACTTTCTGAAGGAATACATCTACTAATTCTACAAAAATTACATCTGGATTGAAAACCAGTCGAACGTTTAAAACATTTTAAAATTTTCTAGCAATAATCGAAAGTAAGGCCAATGGACAGTACAAATATCTCGACCAAGACTGATGTTTATATTTAATGGTAAAATACTAGCATTTGGTCCTTAGCTAAAGTATGCAGCACGATAACAAGAAGGGTATCGTCTGGCTGGTGCTAGAGTGGTTGTGTTATTGCTGGCCAGGAGAATGGTCTGATCATATAAGGTCTATGAATAGTCAGTCATTACCCAATTTCTCCCAATCGAAACATCCTCTGCTTTTTCCGTCAAGTACAGAAAAAAGCCTAATCTGAAATTTAATGTCACTGTGGATTATATTCAAAGATTTATTTGTTCACATGGCACAATATAGCGGCAGTATGAGTCAAAGTTACAATCAGAACATACCAGAACATATGTGAGCATTCTGCCAAAGGCGAAACATGTAAGCAATCAAATGTATTTGTATTGCTGCTAAAACTGAAGTTATTTCTAGGTTTGACAGAAATGTCTGAGTAATGTTCCAATTTGACTTCTTAAACAGAAGATCTACCTATATACAGCTCTCTCTCTCTCTCTCTCTCTCTCTCTCTCTCTCTCTCTCTCTCTCTCTCTCTCTCTCTCTCTCTCTCTCTCTCTCTCTCTCTCTCTCTCTCTCTCTCTCTCGTTAGTAATAGTTATTCCATCGAGCTTTGAAACTGACACAAAGTTTTCTTCATCTGGTATCCTTAAAAAACATCCTAACATCATACCCCTGACAATTAATAACATGTCAGACAGACTAGATATGACGCATGCATTTTCTGGCATAAAAAACAATTATCAGGCTTACCTTGGAAAATATATCGACATCTTTTTCAAAGAAAGACTGTGTGAGCTGGGTTTTTTTTTTTTTGCAATTCTGTTGATTAGCTGGAGAAACCAGTCACAACTAGACTGAAAGTCATATATATATTCCAATGGGCATCCTGGTAATCATTTTTAGTTTTGAAATGCAAGAGACTCTGCTCATTTATTTTCTTTTTTAGAAAGTCGTTTAACTTTTTAACTTTTATAACACATATGCCCAATAGTACTGAAGAAATTAAACAAACGTTTGTACAAAAAAATCACAGGCTCCCACTGAACTGGATTTAAATTTGGAATATATTGAAATAAAATATCAATCCTGTGCTTCCCAAGATATAATTGGTGAAAGTTTTCGTCCTTTCGATGTAAATATTTTACTGAAGTAAAGTAAATCAATAAGTAGGTAAGATGCATTCAACAACGTTAGTATATATTTATTTTATGAGCTCGTAAATTACACCATTACATGTAATTAAGGATAAATAATTAATGTAATTACGTATATTTATCATCAGATTAGGTACATTTATAAAACTCACATTTAAATCATTTTGATTCGAATGCAAGATCTAAATAGTTTGCTTTGCATCTTGCATTTTTTTTTTGCTATTTATTATATCCAAAATATTAATCACATCTTCTTTATATTCTTCTTCATCTATCCAGAACGCCATCATCATTAATAGAGTATATTTTTGCAGTTAATCTGATATTTATATAATTAGAGCCGATTTGGCAATACAGTTCTGTTCTGTTCTCTTCCCATATGCTTTTCAAACGTTGATTACTTGATTCCATTAAATTTTTTCGAAGACTAAAATTAACAATCCATGGATACCCTAATTTAAAAAAGAACCAACTATACCCTGCCAATTTTTGATGGAATCTCTTTACAGTACTTTCGGTCCTTTCATTTAGACTAGCATTATGTTAATCTTCGTATAACATGTTATATTTTTTTAAACAAAGTAAACACGATAGAAATATCACAAGATGGGATAGGTAACAATCTTTAACATTTATTTGAATCTCTCGAAACCATGTAAGAAAATCTTAAGATCTTACTTTATCAAGAAAAATCTCTCTCTTTCTCTCTCTCTCTCTCTCTCTCTCTCTCTCTCTCTCTCTCTCTCTCTCTCTCTCTCTCTCTCTCTCTCTCTCTCTCTCTCTCTCTCTCTCTCTCTCTCTCTCTCAATTTTACATGATCCCATTTCCTTTTGTTTACGTACCATTCCTAACCTCGTAGGTATTTTGGACTAAAATATATGATGCGTGCTTATTTCAGCTTCGAAACTTATCTTAAACGGCACTTTGGACTACGAGACACAAAGTTCCTTCACGATAGAATTCACCGTCACGGACGGCAAGGCCAGCAGCGGACCATACACACTCACCATTACCGTTATAGATGAAAACGAGGCCTGCTTTTTCGACAGATCTACCTATTTTACATCTACTTACGAAGCATCAGTATGTCTTTTAAAAATTTATTTTCAATTTTAATGGCATCCTGACGTTATCAAATTGGCATATTAGGATAGTTAAAGAGGTTTTCCAAAGTAAAGGTTTTAAAGCTTATTACTCGTTGGCTTTTATCTTGTATAGATTTTCGTTGTGTTATAATGGTGTAAATAGCGTGGCCTTATTGTCGTCTATTATGTCTTCCACTGATATATCTGCTAGTGTTGATGAATATTTTTTATTTGGATTACTGTTATTATTATTATTATTATTATTATTATTATTATTATTATTATTATTATTATTATTATTATTAGTAGTAGTAGTAGTAGTAGTAGTAGTAGTAGTAGTAGTATCATTATTATTATTATTATTATTATTATTATTATTATTATTATTATTATTATTATTATTATTATTATTATTATTATTATTATTATTATTATTATTATTGCCAACACTAAATAAGATTAGTGATTTTGAAAAAGAAAAGTTAGTATTTTATATTATGCGTTTATAATTGACCATTGGCTTCAAGGTGGAAAGAAAGCAGAAATGGAACAATGCATTTATAACACCAAATAGAGTAATGCATTTATAACACCAAATGGAGTAATGCATTTATAACACCAAATGCCGATTAAATTAATTTAAGATCTTATACAAAGTTGCTGTACATCCAAACTATGGTTTATATAAAATGAATTCTTCCAATCTGATGGCCTAAAGGCAGTGTAGCGATGAAAGTGTCTACGAGGCAATTGTATTGTAATCACTGATTACATTATTTGATAATTTAAGGCACCTTTTACAGAAATATTCGGTATTAAATAAAGTCGACATCGTTTCTAGTATTATGTTTTTATAAAGTGTTTTTTTTTCTTCCAGTCGGGTTTCGGGTCAATGGATCCAGCATTTATTGTCAGTGACGAAGACAACGGAGACACATACACGTTGTCCATCCAAGCTTCAGCCAGTGACTACAGTAATTATTTCAAAATCGATAGTGCTTCCGGTATTATTACATTTGCAGTCGACTATGACGTGGACCAAGGAGCGTATCCGTCTAACGTTACTCTGACTGTAATATGCACAGACCAAGGGCTAGCCAAGGGTAAGTAAACTAAATTAGTACTTTACTTTTCATGACCTATGATATGATTTATTTAACTGTTTTTAATTCAGCATTTACAATTTTATGACACAAATTACGTGCTCAATCCTTGACACATTCAATGATTTTAGCTGATAAACCATTCTGTTTTTTATTTGCAATCTAACTGGAATGCTATGGCAGTTATCTCCCTAACTGTATGAGACAGCTTTATCCAGCTTTAAAGGCCAATGTTTAAAAGCCTCATTTTGATTCTGGTCTCATATTGGTATGGTCTATTGTCGAGTTAGCCTCAATATTTTGCCGAGTTAGCATTAGGATTTTCATGTCGAGTTAGCATTAGGATTTTCATATCGATTTAGCATTAGGATTTTCATATCGATTTAGCATTAGGATTTTCATGTCGAGTTAGCATTAGGATTTTCATGTCGAGTTAGCATTATGATTTTCATATCAAGTTAGCATTAGGATTGTCATGTCTAGTTAACATTAACTTTTTTATCGAGTTAGCAGCTAGATTTTCCTTGTCGACTTAGCATAAACTATTTCACTCAGATTTAAACTCGTACTTAGTTGTTTTTTCATTATAATAATATTCTGATAGGTGCAACATTAAAAATGTGTAGGTAACTAAAAGCCTACAGTATGTTTGGTCAGTGTCACAATCGACTCCTAGTAATCAGTAATTAACTGCGCAGTTATTAACGTCAGTTAGCAGACGATTGCAGGCAGTAATCAGTAATTAACTTGACAGTTGATACGTCAATTAGCAGCAATGGCAGGCAGTAATCAGTAATTAACTGGACAGTTGATACGTCAGATAGCTGGCAATGGCAGGCAGGGCATGAGAGACTATCTAATATTTGGCTCTAATTAACTCATTTCACGTTTATGACAAATAAGCTACAACTATCAATGCAATATATTATAGGGGGAAAATGTCGTGACCTTTAAACACTTATGTATCTTAGGTAGAAGTTACCATGATATGATAGTGGTTTTAACATATTTTGCAGGCTATTCTTTACTTCATAAGCCATCGTATATAAGAATTTTCATGATTTTGTATAAAATATACATGTCTCCTCCATACTTTCGATAGCATTTCACGTGCATCCTTGAAATTTAAAGGGTGTCCTAAATTAGCATCCAGATTTTGAAAATCTATAATGTTCAAATGGAATACGCCTGAGACACCTTAACACATAACGTCCTCTTGTACTTAGAAATGAATGAAGGGGTCGAGGCCTTAAGAACATGGCTACCGGAAATGAATAAAGGGGTCGAGGCCTTAAGAACATGGCTACCGGAAATGAATAAAGGGTCCGTGGCCTTAAGACCATGAATGCTAGAAATGAATAAAGGGTTCGTGGCCTTAAGACCATGAATGCTAGAAATGAATAAAGGGGTTGTGGCCTTACGACCATGGCTGGCGTTTTCCATTTCGTTTGTCAAATTGTGGATGTGCAATATATATATATATATATATATATATATATATATATATATATATATATATATATATATATATATATATATATATATATATATATATATATATATATATATATATAATTAGTTTTCAGAAGTAAAGAAGATAAACCTGACGATGTAAAAAATTACCGGTAGATAGAGGATGGTTAACTTTTTGGAACTGAAATTAAAAACAGACAAATGGAAATTTGAAATGATAAATAACATACCAAAACAAAGAGGTTAAAATAAAAATTTTAAAAAGTACAGGCTTTGCAATATAGAGCATTATAATCCTTTTTAAAACGTATTTTAGGTACGGCCACGGTGAGTGTTTCCATCTACGATGCCAATGATAATGCCCCAGATTTTTCTCAAACTGGGTATATAAAATACTCCAGCCAATACACTGCCCCCGGGAGTGTGATGGGAACCATGAACGCCACTGACATAGGTAAGGTGTACGTTTTCATCATACATGTCTCTTTTCAGATGAGGCATCAATTTTGTGTTTTATGTAAAGTACTCGGCTAGTGTCAGATTATGTTTTATAAGTAAATTTTATTTCCAATACAAATTTTATATAATATCCTAGAACAAAAAGTAAATAAAGCTGAAGAAGCAGTTGCTGCTAATGATAATAATGACGATGGTAGTAACGATAAGGAATAATAATGTCTGCCGAACTTGCATAACTGTCATGCAGAATTAATTTCGCATCACCATAACAGTATTTTGAATTGCAAATTTCTCATAACATTTCTGCCTTTTTTGTAGATTCTGGTGACAATGCTAAAATTACGTATACGTGGACGGCACAGACGGGCGGATCTACTTACTACCAACTCAGTGCAAACGGACAAATATCTGTCGTAAGGGATCTGTCCGATCTAAGTTACGGTCAGTCTTACCGATTTGTTGTCCAGGCAGTCGATCATGGCAACCCTGCTCTTACCGGCACCACAACCGTGGACATTATATACATAGAAGTCACAACTACAACCACAACTGCCGCCACTACTACAACCAAAACTCCGAATTTCTTTGATTACCCTGCCAATATAGCTATGGTCGTTTTGATGAGTTTAATGGGTTTAGCGCTTTTGTCCCTCCTGGCCTATTATTTATATAAATACTGCAAGAATCCGAGCGGATGTAAAATGAACTGCTGTAAAACACCGACGTAAGTACCATATAAAGACATTTATTAAGTACAAATGTACGAGTCGCATCAACATTACCAATAAGAGCATTGCTGTTTTGTACAAAATAGTTTTTAAAAATATTTTTAAAATATATCAAGTTAAATTGATGGTTTATATAGAAAGCTATCATAAAATAACAAAGCAAATACACAGATATAATTAACTAAAACACTGACATTCAATTTGACGAACATGAACAAAAAATGCAATAACTTACAAATTTAAAGCATGAAAATTTATTACTGAATTTCATGTCTTTTTTTTTTCTTCTAATCATGTCAATAAATAAAGACGTCATAACGTTTCAAGCTGAAATCGATTGATTACTTAATCTAATTCAATGTCTTTGTTAATTTTATTTCAGAAAAAGATCTGTTGCTCCAACGTAAGTTAATAATAATAATAATAATAATAATAATAATAATAATAATAATAATAATAATAATAATAATAATAATAATAATAATAATATCTTATTATTTCCCCATTCCATTTCTTTATTGCTGCACGAGACATGCATTGTAACAATGAACATATACAACGAACATGATACTAAGTGGAAAGTCTTTGTTTACCTATCTTTATTTTGAAATTACATGATGTCTCTTTTTAAGTAAGCATGAAATACATCGATTCTATGAATTAAACATTGGTTATATGAAATGAAAATGTGATTCTACTTTGATTCTATGAAATGAACATTGTTTATATGAAATGAAAATGTGATTCTACAGTGATTCTATGAATTAACATTCTTTGAAATGAACATTAATTCAATAAAATAAACATTTACTCCATAAAATGAAAAATTACTCTACAAACGAACAATTACTCTATTAAATAAAAATTTACTCTATAGAATGAACATTTACTCTATAAAATGAAAATTTCTATATAAAATGAACATCTTATTTGTGAAAGTCAATAATAATCATAAGCACCCTCTAAATACTCATAAACTGACCACTCAAGACAGGTGGTTGTTAGACAGAGGCTTTCGCTGTAGTGTTTTAATTGAAAGCACTAAATTAAATTTGCAGTTAAAGACTGAATATATCTTACCGTACTTGACCAACAATGCCAGTTTGAATAAAATATCAAATCAGAGACTTTCTTTTCATTTCTCTTTCACAACAAGATTACTATTAGCTTACTGCTTTATATTTCATGGAAGTTTACTTTAAATATATATGTGTGTATTGATAGATAGATAGATAGATAGATAGATAGATAGATAGATAGATAGATAGATAGATAGATAGATAGATAGATAGATAGATAGATAGATAGATAGATAGATAGATAGATAGATAGATAGATAGATAGATAGATAGATAGATAGATAGATAGATAGATAGATAGAAACAAAGAAATATGGATGTATTTGTGTGTGTGTTTGTGTGTGTGTGTGTTTGTGTGTGTGAGTGTGTGTGTGTGTGTGTGTGTGTGTGTGTGTGTGTGTGTGTGTGTGTGTGTGTAAATGATGAGGATTTCAGCTCTGTTGAATCTGAAAACATAAATCATTTCTATTTATAAAATTGTCAGCGTAGATGCATGACTCGATATTAAACATTTATCCGGATGTAAACGTGCCCATTTTATGTAACTTTCCAGGAAACCTAACACGAAAAAGACACCTTTTGACTTTTGGAATGAAAGTAAGTATCGTTCATCTACAATTCTTTATTAAAGTGGTCATAATGAATGTTGGAGGACAGAACAAGCTTTAAAAGTAGAAGGAGGGTAATGTATTTCTAAATTGAACGATAACCCTTTTAAAATATACAATTATTCCCGTATAAGAAACAAAAGCAACGCTCTTATCCTAACTTTGTTATGGTTGAGGTGTTATAACACGTGGGTTTTATAACGAGTTTGATTTCAAGACCTGTTACCTGGGCAAAGTTGCGTGTTTAATTAAAGTCGAACAGAGTATTTATTTTTCACCATGAACCTTAAAAACTCCATTCGTGAGTGCTTTTATACCTTACCTTATGGCTTAGAGTTCCAAACGATCTAATGAACAACAAAATCAAAATTTGATATTGCAAAATATATTTTCATTTTATGTAAGAAGCTACATGCATATTGGAAAAAAATAAAAGATATGTGTATCTGCACTGATATACCTTTGCCAATGCGTTTCATGGTACAGTATAAGCCAGTTTTATGAATTATCTGGTTTTCTTTCGTTTCAGCGAACGACACCAACTTTAAGTCAAAACCTTTCTCTGGAAGGCCTTACTCAAATGAAACATCAGTACCTATGCCGGCTCCCGTTCAATAGATCACATGAATCTGAATGTGTGTTATTCCCGCAATGATGCCTCACTAAATCACGTGTTTTATATATATATATATATATATATATATATATATATATATATATATATATATATATATATATATATATGAATATATACATATTCCTTTTCTCTTTAAAATGTATTACTACTTTAATGTTATATTTAGAATTGTTAATCGACAAGAAATTTTATTTTTTAATTTCTATATCTTTCAAGACTTGCTTTGAACAAAGATGTTCACGCTATTGATGAAGCTTCAGCTGGTTTCTATCGGAAAGTTAAAAGTCCACTTTGATTTAAGCTTCAATTTTTATAAGTGAAAATTGAACACAGGATAAGAATGAGACCTCGGATTCAATGACCTTTCCCGGGGGATTTCCTTTCTTCTTTTCAGCATTGCTTAAGTATAGTTTTTTATTTTTTAGGGGTAAACGGTTACTATCCAGCCACATTATTGTTTGACAATGCTGGACTCATCCTTAACAAGTTATATGCCAATATAAGCATGAACTATTACAATAGCTGACCAAGCTAGCACCTAAATGTAGCATTAGTTTTGGCAGTCCGTGATAGTGAAAGGGGTGGGGCATGCATCCTTATTTCCTTTTGTATTTTAATTTTCCTTAAAATTTTGCCTAATGGATTTAAAATCATCCTTTCTTTTGCAGAAGGTTTCTCTTTGATACATAAACGTTGCATAGATGAGTTATCTCACTCTATATCTCCTAAACAAACCTGGCTCAAAATCTAAATTCCTTTATCAATACACTCCGATATACGTTGATATGCCTTATCAATATATTATTTCCAAAATTATTTATTTCGCAAAACTCTATGGCAAATTGTAGGTTTAATCCATTTCAATCTGGTTATCTTGACAGGAAATAGAGCTTGCTTTTTATATTAATTCTCATTTAAATTTTTTTAAAAATATTCTTCTTTTTTTCACTTTTGTCCTTTTCCGGATTATTGCCACTGATTATTTTATCAAGTCTTTTGCAACCATGTTTATTCTTTATCATAAATAATGTAAACGGGTGTATGCACGTGCATTGTATATTGAGTTATTTACTGACATCAAATTTATATATCTCACACATTCAGGTAGGTATGTATTCACTCTTTGTAAGACAATATATTCCTAGTAAACAATTTTTGTTTACAATTTTTGGGGAAGAGCAAACCAACATGTATTCCTTTTTGTTATTGGGTATTCATTATTCTGGGCCATACTTTAGTAATATGAAATCTTCAAAAAATATTAATGTAAACCATATAAAAACCACCCTCATGTTAATCTTTAGAAATGACTTTTCTTTTAATGTTGTCTCACGCTTCTCCCCAAAGAACACTTCTATTTTATATAGAATCTGCTTGCTGGAGCACTCATTAGTAGATACGTATGTTGTGATAATGGCGAAATTGAAATAACTCCGATTATACACGAAGGGTTTATGATCTTATTTACAACAGAATGTTGCATATTTTTAGCAGTATTGAACTTGAAGCATATTGTTTAATAGGTGGAAATTGTAAGCTTAGAGAATCTCGAGATTCAGTGGATCCTTGTGACAATTAGAAAATAGCTTTCGATAATATAATAATGTCTTTCTCAAAAATACCAGCTAACGAACAGTGTATGTTCCACTTGATTTTAATAAATGAGACATCATTTTGCTGATGCAGTTTCTAGTTTGCAAATTAACATAATATTTTGATACAGGTTCTCTTTTCTTCAATCCAATTACGTTTTGGTTTTATTCTAACACCTTCCATTCTATAGCTTTCCATCAGGTATGTTTCGCTTTTCTCTCTACTATTTCTAATCTAATAGACTCATTAAAAATGGTTCCAAATAATATATGTTATTAATCAGCTGTATTTCCAGCTTATCCTTCTGTCTTTTGTAAAGGAAAAGTAAGATATGGTCTTACTGAATTCCAAAGGTATAATTTCAAAAATAGGTGTATTATGTATATTATAAACAATTCCATAAGATGAAATGTACTCATAATTGCATGTCTCCTTGGTGTAAATATATTGACTTTTGTACTATTTAATTGTATCGCTAATAAAAGCAATATAATCGCTATCTCAAAATAATGAGTTGTTAACTTTTAGCAAAATATGATTATCAGTTACTTTAAGAGATTTTTATAAACGAAAGAAAGAGAAAAACTTCTGATTCATAATTAAGTAACAAGCGTGTCATAGTGTCCAAGATATCTAAATTACTGGTCACAGCAAGGATTTCTTTTAGTGGACACCTGTTAGAGAACATATTCAAACAAGATACCAGTTATTCATAATTGCAAGCATTTTTTAATATATTTAGACTCCATATATATCTATACAAACAGTAAAAGCATTGATTGTCCAGTTCGCAGTCATTTAATACAGGTTTTTATATATGTCTTGAATCAGAGACACTGATTTGGTTCTCTGAATAATTTTCGTAAAACTTGGGCCCTTATCTCCTGTTAGAAATCATAGCCTAAAAATAATAATCATATTTAAGAAGCAAATGAATGGAATCTGAATGGCATGATCTTTGGACGAAATTATCGCAAATTATCGCAGTGATCGATTATGAAAGAATGAAATCTGAAGAGTATAGTCTTTGGACGAAATCATCGTCAATTATCGCAGTGATCAATTACGAAAGAATGGACAAAATTATCCTAAATTATCGCAGTGATCGATTATGACAGAATAAGATCTGAAGAGTACAGTCTATGGCCGAAATTATCGTAAATTATCGCCGTGATCGATTACGAAAGAATGAAATATGAGAAGTATAGTCTTTGGACGAAATTATCGTTAATTATCGCAGTAATCGATTATGAAAAAATTGAATCTGAATGGCATGGTCTTTGGACGAAATTAATGTTCATTATCACAGTGATCATAAGAATGGAATCTTAATGTTATAGTGTTTGCATGAAATTATCATAAATTATAAGTGTTCCATATGAATTATGAATGGTAAAGTCTTTGGACGACATTATTTCAGTGATTTAATTTTTAAATAACCATTTTTAACTTTTTTTTCAAAAGAGACATGAAATGATCAATCTATCATATTATTATTAAGTAAAAAGCCTTTGTCAAATTATTATTTATTTATTCTTCGATATAAATTTTGGACTATGATATCATAAAAATTGGAATGACTGACCAACATGTTTTTATTTGCCAACATATATATATATATATATATATATATATATATATATATATATATATATATATATATATATATATATATATATCAGAAAGCGACAGTTTAAATTTACCCATTTGTTTCTCCTTTCATGACAATACATACATACATACATACATACATACATACATACATACATACATACATACATACATACATACATACATACATACATACATACATACATACATACATACATACATACATACATACATACATACATACATACATACACACACACACACACACACACACACACACATACATACATACATACATACATACATACATACATACATACATACATACATACATACATACATACATACAGACAGACAGACAGACAGACAGACAGACAGACAGACACAGATAGGTGGGTAGATAAATAAGTTCATAAAATATTGGCGAATAGTGTTGTTTTGACAAGGAGTTATACTTCAGGCATAAGCACTGGAATAGGTTGATTTATTGCCTTGCCTCAAAAAATCTTTATATATATATATATATATATATATATATATATATATATATATATATATATATATATATATATATATATATATATATATATATATATATATATATATATATATATACATACATACATACATACATACATACATACATACATACATACATACATACATACATACATACATACATACATACATACATACATACATACATACATACATACATACATACATACATACATACATACACCCACCCACCCACATACATACATACATACATACATACATACATACATACATACATACATACATACATACATACATACATACATACATACATACATACATACATACATACATACATACATACATACGTACGTAAGTACGTACGTACGTACGTACGTACGTACGTATGTATGTATGTATGTATGTATGTATGTATGTATGTATGTATGTATGTATGTATGTATGTATGTATGTATGTATGTATGTATGTATGTATGTATGTATGTATGTATGTATGTATGTATGTATGTATGTATGTATGTATGTATGTATGTATATATGTATGTATGTATATATATATATATATATATATATATATATATATATATATATATGTATATATATATATATATATATATATATATATATATATATATATATATATATATATATATATATATATATATATATATATATATATATATATATATATATAACGATTTTTTGCGGCAAGGCAATAAATCAACCTATTCCAGTGCTTATGCCTGAAGTATAACTCCTTGTCAAAACAACACTATTCGCCAATATTTTATGAACTTATTTATCTACCCACCTATCTGTGTCTGTTTGTCTGTCTGTCTGTCTGTCTGTCTGTATGTATGTATGTATGTATGTATGTATGTATGTATGTATGTATGTATGTATGTATGTATGTATGTATGTATGTATGTATGTATGTATGTATGTATGTATGTATGTGTGTGTGTGTGTGTGTGTGTATGTATGTATGTATGTATGTATGTATGTATGTATGTATGTATGTATGTATGTATGTATGTATGTATGTATGTATGTATGTATGTATGTATGTATGTATGTATGTATGTATGTATGTATGTATGTATGTATGCATGCATGCGCACGGATGTGCAAATACAAATTTATGGGGTACAAATTGTCCTAAATATGGTAAGCTTGAAGGATAGGACACAGTAAGAGAACACATAATCTATATATTATGAAAAGCACTACGATAGAAAATAACACGCAAAGGAAAATACAGACATGTTAGAAGAACTTGATTTATTAACATCTAACTGACACGTTTAAAATCAATTATCGCGTTGACTCTTACTCCGAACATCGGTAATCTAATAGTTATGATAATGAAAATAAAATAAAAATCGGTCCCATGAATTAATAGAATGCATTAGTATACTATATTTAGGGTAATTTGTTTTACTGTACACTGATTCTAATCATTCTTCCACCAGACATGTGAACTTTTGCCATGCTAGTTATTTTATGAATGAGGTAGAGGGTCACTGCTCTAACAGAAAAGCCAAAGTGAGTTTATTATTTGTATTGCATTTATTATTTGTTCAAACATAATATTTCATTCATCGTTTAGCTTGGCAGTAAAGAACCACATGCTTAATGATTTGTAATGTTTACAGTTACATTCATCCTCTGACGATTGAGAAAAAAAAACATTTTCAAATCAGCAATGTTTGCAAAAGACCATGTTTTTTCAGACGAATATTTTTCGAGCTACCAGAAAGCAAATGCATACCTGTCAACTATTCAAAAGTCAAGGAGGGAGATTGATTGAATAAAATTAGGGCCTACAATCAGAATGTTGTTCGCGTTTTATATTAAGCCTAGCTTTAACTAAATATTGACCGATCTTTCAGGTCAATTACGCGTGAAAATCTCAAAGGACGCGCCGTTTTTTCTTTGACGCATCTTATTTTCTCCCAGGACGTGCCTTCGTTTCATAATCTGGTCTGCTGTGGCCAAACTGAATAGATAAATGTTAGTCTTAAGTAAACCAGTAAGAAAGCCAGTGTGACTAATTATCAGGTAATCTTTATCATTGCATTTGTTTTTAGAAAAATATTGACGGTCTGACATAATTCGAAGAAACTATGTTCTGCAATGCCTATTATGTAAGCATCAGCTATTAATTGCCAAATAATCAATGCTCTATTTTGTTATAGCTTGTGTACACGCTGTATAAACATACAAGTACCGTACATGTGGCAAGGGACTTTCTCACGTTTGATATCCCCTTTTTATTCTCAATTTAAAATGCGTATAACATTGTTAACTAAATAACATCTTTATTTTGAAAACTATATTGAGGGTATATCAGCTGCGAGCAGTGCTGGATTACCAAATATGCAGAGTTGGTACCGGCGTATGGTGTCAACGCCTTTTAGGTGCCCCGCGACAACGGATCAAAATAAAAAATATCAAAATGATTTGATCTTGACGTATTAGAAGGTAATTTGCGAGGGGTGGGGGCATGAGACTGCCCCAACAAACTATTTCCGGTGTTGCTGCAGGAAAACAAATCGAACATATAAAATGAACTTAAAATTAATTTTTATAGGAAAATGAAGGAACACGAAATTCTCAAGACATTTATTCTTAATACAACGACTGGAAATCTGTACATGTAGCAGCAATTAAAAGAAAACCACATTCACTAAACAGGAAGCAAATGTCAAATGCGGTAGTCACGTGTGCGCGTGTGTGTGTGTGTGTGTGTGTGTGTGTGTGTGTGTGTGTGTGTGTGTGTGTGTGTGTGTGAGAGAGAGAGAGAGAGAGAAATGGCATACAATGCCAAAACCTTCGAGAAACAAATAGCATGGCTTTATTATATTTTCTAATTAGAAGCGAAAAGACCAATCAACAGACTAACTTCAAATAATCCTTTCGAAAAGTGTTAGAGATTCATTTAAAAAAGATAAATAAGTATATATTTAGATTTTATAGTGAGATCATTGAATAGTTTCATAAATTTCTAATGTAGTTGAATTACGTCTGATGCAGTTTATAGGTAGAAAAAAGCTTAAGTTGTTTGGTTCGGTGAAAAACTTAATGAAGCTTTTCTATTGCACTCACGAAGATACATATTTAAGATGGTAGTCAAGTTGAGTATAGACAAATCGACATGACAATGAAATATGTTTGCAAAATGCTGAAATTGTTTTCTCCTTATAATAGAAGTGTTTTTGGAACACAAATGAAGCTGAATGCAAAACTCAAATGTCCTTTACAAGAGAGTAGTGCACTGTATGATCACCCATAAAATATTTCAGAATATCTATCAAGGGACACTAGTTTTGTCCTAGTAATAGCTATATTTTCTTGAATAAATGTGATACAAGCGTCAAAAAGAGACAACGTATTTGTTATGTCACGTATCGGCTCGTATAAAGTAACATAAAAGAGTGAAGACATCAAGCTTTGCAAATTTCAACTAAACTAATTTATTTTCCTGGCAAACATGAAAAAGTAAATATGTTAAACAAGACTTACTGTTTACGGAAATGATCCAAATTGTTTGTTCAAAATAGAAAAAAGTTACGTAAAAGTTCTAAACACAGTTTAAAGTTTAATTCCGGTCCAAAATGGCGGATGACCACGTCAGACGAAGGCTAACAGAAAATTCTAGAATTTGCATAATAAAACACAGTTTGTGTTGTTCCGTTCCAATTTAGAATATTTTCGGGAAAATGTCTTTGTCCAAATCAGTACAATGTTTAAGAAAAACGAAGTAAAATTAGCTCCTCTAACAAAATATGTTCTACGTAGACATACTAACAGACAACTTTCTCTAGCACTAAATATACCTTTTTAAGGTAATAGAAGTTGTATAACTCTGACTCTACTACTGTGTATGACTCTCGTCTACGACTATCTGTCTGTGACTCTGAATGTCTTACAAAATACCTCGGTATATAAACGAAGCTAATACGTTGTTTGAATTACACGCGCACGAGGACGCATGCAGTTTAGTAATACTTCTGGATATTAGGAAAACCTGATCCAGTATCAAGCAATCGTTTTCATAGCCATTCCTGAATGTTTACTTGTAATGAATTTGTTATCGTACACAGCACGTGCTCACATGAGTCACATTTAAGTAATTACGGTGTTTTTGAACAACATATTAGACTGATATTAATATAATCTTATTAATAATTAATGAAATAAAATGAAATAAAAAGATTTATACAAAATTCGTTCCTTAACACACACATACTTTAACTACAGGATCGTAACAGTTACTTGATATATAGCAACCAGTTACTCTAACCAGTCATGTAATCTAACCAGTCATATAATTTATCTTCATGCTTAATTAAGCAGTTCATTATTAAATTTTCTTTTCTTATTTTCTTTAATAATTCTTTTGTTCAATCATCAATATTCTAACCGAATTTGCAAACCACAAATCTTTATATGCCGCAAAAATGTTAACATTACAATACCTTGTGCACGTACATTCCGCATCATTACTTGCAAATCTTTTTTTAAAAAAAAGAGTCGTGAGCCTACTAAACAGCTTGATCCTCCAAGAAAATGTAAGCAAAATGTGCAACAACATCCATCAAAGGTGAAGAATGTACCTGTATTTTACCTGTTTTATATATATATATATATATATATATATAATGTATATATATAATATATATAATATATATATATATATATATATATATATATATATATATATATATATATATATATATATATATATATATATATATATATATATATATATATATATATATATATATATATGAATCATCTTGTCGTAAAATGATTTGAGATTTTGTAATTAAAATGTGCAAAGAGTAGGTGTCACAGTCTGTTTAATGCAGTGTATAATCAATACATGCAGAGTAAATTTATAGGTTCAATATACAAATAGACAAATCTTTTGCATGGTTTTAATATCTTATTAAATGGTTTGTTCATCTAATTGCATTTCAGCGAAACACGGTGAGGCATTTTTAAATTCATCACTGTTAAATAATGGCTGCTGTGTTGTTGAAGATTTAAATGGACAGGTCAACTCTGGCATTAGTATTTCCTAAAAACCATATGTACATAATGTATGTACCAAATAACAGCTGGAAGTGAATCATAAATTCGCAGATAAATTAAAATCTAAATTCGTTTATCATTACACATCAAGGCATTGGTAGAGTTTTCTCCTCAAATTTGTTTCTACCATCACTGACTTGGTTTAATTCATCAATTCTAATACCCATTATTTAAGCAATTCCTGTGTTCAGGTTACATTTGAATAATCTGTGATTTTGTTCAGTTTGTTTGCAATTGTAACAATTTTACCAATAACTACAAGAGTCGTTGTTTCCATGGCACATTTCAATGCATATGTTTCCATGGCAAAAAAATGTGATCTAAACCAATGAAATCATTTTATACTAATTTCATCAGGGTCTTTTGTGTACTTTTTTCTTCTATTTTACCAATGCTAATTTATAGCACACAAATAATATCAATCATTTAAAATTCAGTCAATGTAACATTTTAAGCGTCTTGATCTTATTTTATAGATATGTAACATATCAATCGTAAGTTTTTGTCGTGCATTTATTGAAGTTTGTTTTGTTCTCCATAATTTGTGGACTATAGAATCTTAAATCAGAAATCTGAACGATTGTATGGTGGTTTTTTTTAACGCCATTTTTCAGCACAGAAAAGGCTATACATGGCGGCAAGTATTAATGGTGGAGGAAGAAACCGGGAAATCACCGGAAAGAACCACTGACCCACGAGAAGCTACTGGCAAGCTCTCTCACATATCCAAATTCGCCGAATCTTAGACTCGAACCCACGCAGATAGTGGTGAGATGGCAGTGATCCGTAACGGACAGCGCTTTAGACCACTCGGCCACTCGGGGGCCCCGATTGTATGCTCGTTATGACTCTAATAAATATGGAATATGTGCATTTGTTTATAGCGCTCAGTTTTAAGGAGATCTTAAATGTTTGCAAATAAATTTCAGGTGGCAGCGATGCGATAATGGAATAGTGATAGTTGATTTGGTTAGATTATGTTTAGTGCTGTCTATTCAATTGCAACTGGAAAGGCAGACGTGTCATATAAATTGAAAGAAAAAAATAATAGAGAGACTTTAAAATTTCATTTCGGTATCGCGACATATAGCGTGCGAAAGTAGATACATTCGTTCTCTCTTAAGAAAACTGTTGAATTTGGTTATTAGGATATATCGCAGCGATGATACAGAAACAACGTATGGTTAGGAGAGCGCTGAGAACCGACAGAATGTCGGTCATTGAAGCAGAGTGACACATTTTCGACACGTGGTAGATCGAGCAGAGCAAAATGGTTGATTTTTTCCTAAACAACTAAGCTCGAATGAACTAATATGATAAGAATTGTTTGCCATGAAATCCTCTGCATAGCAGATTCGTGACTATATAGTATGTATGTTGTACCAATGATATACCACGAGATGTATACATTTTACATTAAAAAGGAAACGAAGCTTACTAAGTTTCCTTTTAATGAAAAATATATACAACGAGTTTTGATATGCCAATAGTTTTGGTATATCGACCTGCTTTATACCAACACGATAAAATGATAAATAGTATTGTTTTCCCTTTACCCTATTACTTACCAAGAGCATGCATACAATATAGATATACATAATATATAATTATGGAGGAAAGCAAATATATCATAAAGGTTTATATGCATAGATAGACAAATAGTTAGATAAGTAGGCGGATAGGTAGGTAGGTAGGTAGATAGATAGATAGATAGATAGATAGATAGATAGATAGATAGATAGATAGATAGATAGATAGATAGATAGATAGATAGATAGACAGACAGACAGACAGCCAAACAGACAGATAGATAGATAGATAGATAGATAGATAGATAGATAGATAGATAGATAGATAGATAGATAGATAGATAGATAGATAGATAGATAGATAGATAGATAGATAGATAGATAGATAGATAGATAGATAGATAGATAGATAGATAGACAGACAGACAGACAGCCAAACAGACAGATAGATAGATAGATAGATAGATAGATAGATAGATAGATAGATAGATAGATAGATAGATAGATAGATAGATAGATAGATAGATAGATAGATAGATAGATAGATAGATAGATAGATAGATAGATAAACTTGTTTTGTACCCTCTCAGAAATTTCATATTAACATCGCTTGCAGATATTTGGTCTTTACTCTCACCATTTGGTTACCACTGACGCATTGAAGTCAGCAACGTAGTAATTGCCACACATCGATTTTTGTTCATTTAGAGGGACTTTACCACACCTATTCATGCTGTCGAGTTTCTATTAAGCGTAATGTAGTTCTTAATAACTCTAAACACTGTTCATATTCTATGCTTAGGTAGGATCGTCTCTTTTAAATGCAATTAATAAATTATCTCTAAGGATATGATACTTATTGTTTATTCTAAGGTCAATGTATTTACTCGATCTAAAAAGCTAGGATACCGTATTGCTACATGCAACTACCCTTCACCTCCATGTCCTTTGAATGACAGACAAGTATCAATTATTTGATTTTTTCCTTCTTCTTCGTCTTCTCCTCCACTTATTTATCTTTCCCCTCTTCCTTACCTTTCTTCTTCTTCATCCTCCTTAGACTTCTGCAGAGTAGCGGAATCGCTTTCTATAGATTTTTAAACAATCATCAGAATTTAGACTACTTTGTATGACCTTGCTCTCACCATACATACATACATACATACATACATACATACATACATACATACATACATACATACATACATACATACATACATACATACATACATACATACATACATACATACATACGTACGTACGTACGTACGTACGTACGTACGTACGTACGTACGTACGTACGTACGTACGTACGCACGCACGCACGCACGCACACACACATACACACATACATACATACATACATACATACATACATACATACATACATACATACATACATACATACATACATACATACATACATACATACATACATACATACATACATACATACATCTTAAATATTACTCGTAGAGGGTGCTTGGGTAAGCAAAGACCAAAAGAGGTAACGCTTTGCATAAAGAAACTTGGTATTTTAAAACTATTAATTTCCTGATTGTTGTACTAAAGGATGAGTTTCTAAAAAACAGATGTATTATTGTACACGCCGATTGTCCTACTCAATACAACATATTTGGTTGCATACTAAGTATTTGAAATTTGTTTATATCCGTGTTGAGCATATTGGTTTGAGCTGCAAATAAATTGTTTCTCTATCACCGGCATTGCGCACTGCAAATATTGTGTGAATGTTTACGGAAGCATATTGTCGGACTCAAACTTATTTTCAGGACAGAAGTAATAGGTCATAATCTCTGATTTGTTCATTTTCCCCTCCTTGCTAACAAGGACCAATGCATAGATTACGGATGTTTCTCTTGGTTTTCTATACTGTATTACCATCTCGACTCTGTCTTTTTGATTGTCAGCCTTACTCTGTATTGAAATTCTTACGTGTTTAGGCTCGTTCAATGTCACAAATAAAAGAGTGAAGCCAACAAGCTTTGTAAATTTAACAAAATAATTTATTTTTATAGAATAGAAGGTATAATATTATAAAATGTGAAAAGGGTCTTACGGTTTGGGAACCTGGTCCAAAAATTAATCCTTGAATTTAAAAATATGTTCTATCACGTATAAGTTCAACATAAATCAAAGATTGAATCCTGAGGAAGTTCTAATATGGATTTCTTTTATAACATATTTGTATTGTCGTGTCAACAGTTCCTTGTTGAATCAACAAAGTTAATATTCCAGCTTTAGAAATACGAATAATTTCTAATAAATGTCTTTGTCCAAGAATTTTGATGCGCACTAGATATCTCCAAGGAATTGAAATTATTTTAAATATAAATTCTACTTAAAACTGGTCACAACACAAACTAGCTTTGCAGCTCCGAGGGTATGAAATATGACTGAATTGAATGCACTATGATAAGTCACTTTAACTCCACTTAACAGCGCAAAACGGACCACTTGATAGGATCACGGAATCGCTTATTTTCAAGAGTTGTAGTAACATTATATGTCAGTTATCACATCCGTCAGGGACGAAATAGATTCTACTTAACAAATCTTGCTATAAGATTCAATAATAAAATTTTGTTTAAACGATTCCTTCCAACAGAACTGAAACTTTCGCTGAAATCTGGGTCAACAAAAGATACAATGGTTCTACGGACTGCGTATTTATCAGCTTTAACAGAACTGAACTGAATTTTCTGAAAAAATGTCAAATATAGTGAATAAAGTTATCATTACAATAGCATGTAATAAAATATAACTAAAATTAAAGAGAATTTAAAACTAACACAGGAGTAATTAAATTACACATGCGTAACAAAATAAATAATATTCAATGCCGCACCACAAACTTATACCTCGTATATTTCATTAAACACTAATGTAAACATAATTGTTTCCTATACTACTCTTCAAAAGCACTTATATCTCCTGTGATTATTGTGTCAAAACAGGTAACCTTCACAGAAATGTAATATTGTATATCAGCATATCCCCTTGGTAGAATATTCTCTAATTAATTGTATTTGTTATTTTTGCCTGCCTGCACCATAACTGAATTTGACTTTCTTGCAACTCAATGATTTCTGGCATGTCTTTAAAGCATATCTACGATATAAAAAAACATCAATTAGTACCTTCAAACGTACCATTCTGAATTTTGTAATTTAACGTCTATTTTTGAGATCATAATATTTAGAATATAGTCTTTAATCTATGCAGGAAGAGATTTCCCAAACCTCTTCAATAACTGGGCAATCATAAAATATGGGTTCGATATTCTTAACATCTTGGTTACAAAACGCATATATTTGATCATCAATGAATCTTTTTTTTTCTTCAAAAGTTGA
The DNA here is from genome assembly GCA_016746295.1 of Potamilus streckersoni. Lineage (NCBI taxonomy): Eukaryota > Metazoa > Mollusca > Bivalvia > Unionida > Unionidae > Potamilus > Potamilus streckersoni. The sequence goes on from JAEAOA010002072.1 coordinate 223,020, forward strand.
TTTTTGTTACTATAGTTCTGTTCATAAATTTAAACTGAAAATCAGTTACGTTTATATATTTGGTGCACTTTTTTATAACATAAGAAAATTGTTCAAGATCTGGTCACTTATCTTTTTGCTAACATAAGAAAATTTTTCAAAATCTGGTCACTTATCTTGCTATGTTTTCCATAAGGTTTTTTTATTCTTATCTTTATTTAATCTGGGGTTTTTTTTACAGTTTTTACATTCTTCATTGTTAGTAGTCAACTTTTTCTCTGAATTAACATTCGTGCGAGTGTTGTTAATTATTAGTTTTTGTATTTTCTAATTATTCTTCAGTTGTTCATTTTCAAATGACTGTGTTCTTTGCTAATTCATTTTGTAATTTTCTTTTGTGTTTAGATCTTGCTTTCCTCACATTCTTGCTCTTTAATTTTATATTTGTTCCTCAAATTTATCATTGTCTTTTAGATTTGCATTTTGTTTGTTTTTTTAACATCAGTTTGCATATAAACATAGTCTAACATCAGTTTACATATAAACATGATCTAACATCAATTATTTGATTTATTTTTGCAGTAGAAGACTCATAATTCTTCCTGGTTTTAATCGTCTTGCCTTTGTTAAATATGTTTTGGTATCACATAAATCTGTACTGTTTATCAGATATAACTCTTAAACATTTACACATTTAAATGAAAAGGTTCATGGCTGATTTAAATTTCATCTTTACTTTTTGTATTGTACTGTCTTGTGTATTTTTAACTCCATAATGGTTCCTCTGGGTTTTATTTCGTAGTTTAAGATTCAATGTCAAGAAATATTTTATGAACATTTAGGGTTTCTGTACAGTTGAGGTATAAGAATTAACTTCCTTTTCTTCATGTTATGAGAAAGGCGAATCTTACAACCTTTGTGAAGAAGGTGACTTCAATTAATTAAGCTTTAACAACTTCTAAAAATATTTTTAGCATGGAGTTTTAAATTCTCTATTTGAAACAAATTGACTTGATAATTTATAAAACTAGCCTATTGGCAAGGATCATCAACTCCCGTATTCTACGTTTTCCATTCTTATCAAATTTATCGAATGATTTAACTCCTCTCTTATTTCAAGCTATTTAAACGGTCAATAAAAAGTCGGAAAATTATCTACTAACTAACACTCCATTCTTCATCATACGACGGATGAATTGAAAAAAAAATAATAGAAAATTAGTATAGGCAACTGAATATACAAAGCGAGATATCTAGCAAGAGATTTACTGCCATGAAGTTAGATAAGATGAACGACAAGCACATAAAATATATAAACTACTTGAAAGCAATGAATCAGCTGAAAGATATCTATTTTAATCTGACGTTACTATCGTGACTGTAATTATTGTGGTGATCAAATCTACCTATTGACAAGCTAGACTCGATACGAAAAGAAAAAAAAGGATTATATTACATTTAATAGGTCATTGGGTATTCTACGTGTCTCCCATTATTTAAATTAGACCTACCTTTCTCAGGTGTAAGTGCGACTTTTATCACGTTTAAGTATATGAAAAGAGGTGCTACCAGGAAAGCAACCAAGAGACACAATGTAAACAAACTATGAAAAAAAGGCGTATACCGGTAAATATGCAAATGCTGTTATGCAATTCTTTAATTTATATCAATTTAAAAACAATCACAATAATAGTCATGGTGTTTTAAAACTTTTCTGACGTTGAAGCATAAAGACAATAGGTGGCCAAAATTATTCACCATTATAATATGCTTACTTGTTTCTTGTTCGGATGACCCATGATGACACTTTTTGATGATCCGGTTCGGAGAAATATAAGGGTTTACGTTGCATGAAAAGATCAATGTCTAATCTAAATCATCGCAATCTCTAAGAACTTCAGGCTTTGTAAATGTAATCGTCTTTGAAAAAGTCCACAGTAGAAATGGCAACTAATTTCAATGCTGTGTCACACTGGGCTATTTCTTTCAATGCACGGAAAATTGTACTTTTTATGTTTACAAACATAAATGTAGACTGGCTTTAATATCCCTATCACCCTAATGTATAATGTTTCAATTTATTATATATTTTATATTATGATATTAGATTGTATCAGTGGAAGAAGAATATCAGTGGGAGACAATTATATCGCCTCCAAATTAGCCATATCACAACTGCTGTATTTTCCCATACAGATATTATATCAGCTCTTATGCACATTGTTCAAATATATTTAGACCTTATTATTTTTATTCTGCTCTTCCTTCCCCCATCTCTCTCACAGTCAGGCTGAACAGACTGTGAAATGTGTCAAGAGTATGCGCTATCAAGAAATGCATAAAACCGAACAGCAAAGAAAAAGGCACGTTTCATTTTTACAATTAGCTTTCTATACAAATCCGGCATACCGTCAGTGACTGACGTTAAATAATCTGTCGCAACACAAGGTTATGGGTCGCCCATAGAGTATCATATATCTCTTACACTCTCTGACATATGGCACAAACTTTAATGACAACGCTTGATTAAATAGAATAATGAGGTTTTATTTAATTAGGAATAAATAAGACAAATTTTATAAGTTTGCTTGGTCTCTTTGTCACTTACGTTTTTTTTTTAAATCAATCAATATGGAAGTGTCGTTAAGATATCTTTGCGAATAGCTGTGAAATTATTTTAAGAATAAAGTTCGTAAATATATTCCTTAATAGATCAATTACTAAACAACTATTTAAACTTGAATAACCAATGTATTAGAAATTTAGCAGATCATATCTAAAATTTCGGTGCAGCTTATAATATTATTTAGAAAATCGAATTGACAATCAAATACGTCAGACAATGGACAAATACAGTCGGAAAGATATTAAAAAAAGGAGAAAACTTGTGGACTTGAAATTATACTAAAAAAATCTACAAAAATTAAACAGTTGCAGAGATATCAAGAACAAGAGAAGATCCCAGCTGCATGTAACTTCTTTGAGAGGAGAATCAATCAATGAAGTAGCGAATAGGAGAGAACCGACCCTGGCGGCACGGCTGTAGGGGCGGCAAAAAAGTGATAAAAGGAAGGAAGAAAACAAGAATGAAAAAAAAAGAAATGAGATATGAGAGAGAGAGAGAGAGAGAGAGAGAGAGAGAGAGAGAGAGATATGGGTTAAAGGAGTATAATTTATAAGTGATAAAAGGAAGGAAGAAAACAAGAATGAAAAAAAGAAATGAGATATGAGAGAGATAGAGAGAGAGAGAGAGAGAGAGAGAGAGAGAGAGAGAGAGAGAGAGAGAGAGAGAGAGAGAGAGAGAGATGGGTTAAAGGAGTATAATTTTTTGAAAATTTGGTAATGCCGTCCATAATGATGCCACAGTTTGGCGGTGCCGGTACGGCTCTAGACGGCTTGACTAAAAAGTTAGAGAACGGCATATTGGAAATCCGCCTCTGGATATAAAACCCAGATTAATAATTGCTAATGGAGAAGAGAAGATCAAAGTCCAAGTTTTCAACAATACCAACTGAGAAAAAGAGAAATATAGAGAGATGCGCATTAAAGAGGGACACAGAGGAAAGCAAAGAAAGTTTCGGACGAATTCAATAATTTACAAGCTGAGAACAGCTCACGAAAGAAAATTAATGGCAAAAACATACCAAACGACCACAATATTCAAAACTGGTTTAGTAATATCAGAAGATAAATTAAGTACTATCACAAATTCTTTACCATCTTTACAGAAGAAGAATGCCGTCACTGAAATAAACAAATTATAGATGACACAATTCACAACAATTGTAAGGAAAGTATAAATTTTCCCCACTGACTTCAATAACAAGGTCAAAGTTTTAAAAGGATCGGACTCAAAACTATTGCTAAATTAGATGAAATTAAACAGATTTAATAATAAAAAAAAGTCTACAAGCCAAAGAGACATCAATTTTTACTTTTTGTACATTTATGTAACGCAGATTATATCCCGGATATTTGATTCTATACCGGTTATTCTTATAGTAAAAATTGAAGGATAATAAGAAGATTTAGAAAATGTTAAATTCTACTAGTGCATAGTTTTCATTTTCTAGTCTTCTTGGTTTAGACCGCTTGGTTTCAATGTTCTAAGGCGGCGTATCCAGTATGATTCCTTTTCCTTCCTGGTTTCGGAACTCCAGCTGTGGTTGTTAGCAATAGCGATAAGAATTATATCACCGAAAGTGTGGCCAGGGGAGGAGAAGTGTTCTGCTACCGGGCTTCTGTAAAGCTTCTATACAAAGTCTTCAGTTTCCGTAACTAGTCTATACAAGCTGGTTGTATTTATAGTTTTAGCACATGTGAAGACAGATATGTAAAGGTTTACAAACACAACGTTTTTATGTTTATTTGTTTGTCGTATATATGTTTTGTATTTGCCTTTGAAAAAGACTCATTAAGAGTCGAGAGCGCTTAGGCTAGTTAGTTACTAGTTTCGTACTGTTCGTCGTCAGTTTATTGCATATATATATATATATATATATATATATATATATATATATATATATATATATATATATATATATATATATATATATATATATATATATATATATATATATATATATATATACAGACTGAAAGCAACTGACTTAATATTTTATCATACTTTGGCACCACTTCAGAGCCGTATTCCCTCTTAATCAGACAATATTAGACTATTATTGTAAGATTAGACCATAGCCGACAGTTGAACCCCAATAAAACAAAATAGATACGAGCTTGCCGTAACACTCAAACAACAATAGGCATAGGCTGCCTGCGTTTAGGTAAAAAAAAAAAAAATCCCGACGCCTTATCCACCATGTCGACGATATGCTTTCTTGATATATAGCGGTGGTTTATACGCTCTCCTAAAGCAAGTTCGTGGTTAAATACATATGAAAATAGGACTTGTTTCTAACACGTATACTACTTTTCTTGGATAAGACTATTTCACCTTAGTCAATGGTTGGCTTAATTGCAGTCAAAATCTTTAGTTATAGAAATCTTAATTGCATTTTAATATTTTGGAGCACCGTATTTTTACCGCACGACCTGTAATGTAAATTGTTGCCCGACTTTTGACAAAGACCAAAACAAAGTGGACGGACCTATATGGATATTATTTTCCCTTGTACCACAGGCTCTACCCTCTTAGATATTGGTTGTGCAGGTACATTTGAATTGGTTTGTAATTTTGTCAAATTCAATAACAGTGATAAAAGTTCCTTTTTTATTTGAATGCACGTAAAACAGGCAGTGCTTTTCGATTTTTTCATTTGTTTAAAAGCAGGATATATACGGTAGTGGTGACAAGGTAATCAATTTGGTGTCAAACTCAAGCAACAAGTTTGATCACGTACCGAGATGCAGATTTAGCAGTAGCCAAACTGGTTTAATTGTCATCCTTATTTCATATACTACGCACAATACAATAACACAAGGAACGCCTTTTATGTGGACAAACGAAATACTAAAATAAGAAATGACATGTTCAAACATTCCCCAACAATACACTTTTAAACAATATTAATAACATATTTGGGACAAATCCAATAAATTAATTAACCAGTTTTATGCTAATCATACATGAGACATGAAGGTAAGGCTTTGAAGAATCAATTATTTTATAGTGTTTCAAAGAAAATGTAAAATAGGCATTCCTTTGACAATTTTATGGTTTATAGTTATATTTGATGCATAAAGGATATACATTTGAAAGATGTCCATCTATCATGATTCCTAGTACATTTAAGAAGTACTAAACTATAATGAAACACGATGAATAAATGCAAACGTAGATTGAGGAATTCCCATTTAAATACCGCCGAAATGTCTTTAACGGAAAAGGAAAATGAAATATAAGTCCAGTTAAATGCTGGAATATTGAGTCAACAGATTAAGAAATGACTAGCCCAGCTAGACTAAAATATTGCTAGAATCATCCTCATCATAATTCAATTTATATCAATATTTTATGCTTAATTTGTGTCCGTGATTGATTGTTTGTGAAGTTAATGCCAAGCTGATTTTTGTCATAATTCTAAGAGGTAAACAAGATGTTCATTTGAATCTGAGTTCAAGGCCTGACCTTGTTTAATTGTTAGTAGGGGGACGGGTCTATAGAAAAAAATATGGCATCGCGTGTCAAGTAGAATAGAGAGATTTTGTTAAACAATTATTCAATCATGTTTTATGATCATTCTGATGAATACACAATTTTGTTTAAATACAAACATTTAATTTCACGGAATTAATTAACGTTTTGTGGACTAAATTGAATAAGTTGCTCGAATTTTAAAGTACACAAGCAACAAAAATGGATATATGAGAAAGCTTGCCAGCAGCTTCTCGTGGGTCGGTGGTTATTTCCGCTGATTTCCCGGTTTCTTCCTCCACCATTAATACTAGCCGCCATGAATTGCCCTATCGTGTGCTGGAAAATGGCGTTCAGCCCAACAACAACAAAATTCGCAGCACTAATTTGAAGTCAAATAAATCATTGTTTTATTTTAGCTCTTTTTATGAGTAGTTCTGATTTGAAAAAAAATGATTGCCGTCGAGGAGATTTGAGTAGGACTTCTGAATACTTTATAACACAACGTTTTAAAGACAAATTTACATTAAGTAGTCACTTGGATGTGACTTACACGTTAAAGTGTTGAAATAAATAAAATGTTTCGTAATCTATAACACTATGTTGATCATTAGCTATATTTTCCACACTGAACATTGTGTGTTCTGATTAGGTCTTTGAACTTATTGAATGGACGACATGTCAGATAAATCGAGTTATAATCCTGTAGGAGATTTTTTTAAAAATTGTATTCCGTACCCAACATATTACACGTGTTAAGAATACAAAACAAACCCTAGTTGTATATCACTAAATTCTTTTTCCAGCTGACCAAGACCAAAATTACACCGATGTCATTGCAATTAGTACATTGGCCGTTTTTTATTACTGTCTAAAAATATAATACATAGGCTAACATTGGTAGTTTTTTTATTACTGTCTAAAATTATAATACATAGGCTACCATATGATATACTAGGAGGCGAACACCTTCATTGGAGTTCAATCCACAGCATAATCGACATTTTGTAATTATTGTAATACTATCTTCAGAGACAAAGCCATACGTAACCATCGTCGGTCTGACTTAGATCACATCTCAACAGTACTAAGTGAAGATATGATAGCGGTCGATTAGGGATCATATTCTGGAATCTTATATAACATAACGGTTAATTGTATAAATCAATCGGACGAAGTCTTATATCTTCGCCTTTGGGATACTGAGTATTTTATCTGAAGAGCATCAAGGTGTGAGAAACAATCTAACTCACTTCAGAGTTCTGGAAGCTACATTTCCATAGTCAGACGGTTGTGGTCATATCTTCAAGTAAGGCTGTGCATACCTGTTTTTAGTGTTTCCGGCAGTTATTAATCTAGAGGATAAATACAATAAAACATATGGTTGGAACGGCATTGAACGTTGCTACTTTTTCAGACGTATTCCGATAAAATGATTTGAAAAGAGGAAGTGACCAGAATAAAGGAAATCTGTTCTGGACATAAGAAAGTAGGTTAGTAATGAACTTTTGGCGCAGTCCTAATTTTTAACTATGTCTGTTATCCCGTATTTAACATTTTGTTGCACAGGCGGTTTTGTTAAAACTTGTGAAAATTAGGTTTTAAAGTAGTACAACGTGATTACTTTTTTGCTAATTAATGGCTTAAATATAACTTTTAACAAATGATTCAGTCATACATATTTTACATATGACATGGGGGTTTTAACAGAAAAATGGTATTTCAGATCATGGGTTTGAGGAAGCGAAAGAATTCGCTTGAAAAGGTGATTTTATTTCTCTTATCTTGTGTCTGAATGTTGGCAGCTGGCGAATCAAATACTTTTTCATTTTTTAGCGAAATTAAATCTAATTTTGAGATAAAACTATTACAGTTTATCACAAAATTATCTGTTACCACTAAGATACACACAAAATTTTTTTCTCAATTAAATTTCAAGATTTGCAAAATGTATTACTAACGTTAAATATGTTTTAATTCATCAAGGTAGGGGAAATACATTCCTTGTTAGAATTTAGAATTTATAGAAATAAAATATAGCTATATATGGTTTAGATATGAAACTTTAATGACTTTGGATTTTTGACAAATTTTTGTTTGCTGACAAATGGAATACTACCCTGTATTACATAGATGTCCATTTCAACGTGTGATTTATTTGAGGCTCAAGGCCTTGAAATCTTTTGTTCCAAATGGTAGCTGAGCATAGATATTTCGTCGAATATAATGAGAACGTTTATCCAAAATTGAATACAACCGTAATTTCCTTGTATGCATGTTCCCATGTTTAAACTTTTCGGGTTGGTATAGATTTAACTATGTACTAAACTTCTGCCATTTACCTGAATGATTCATTTCTACTATAAAATTATTACTTTTTTCGTTTGGAAGACTTATAATTTTGTGCACTAAAAAGCCATTTATATTGTCATGTTTGCAGTTGGCGTTTTATGTGTTATGTGCAAATATATTTAAATGTTTAAAAACTACATTCATCTGGAAAATAAATTTTAATTCCATCCATTTTGATGTTAAATAAACCTGTCCAAAACCATTTTAAACAGCCTATTATTTCTATTTAATTGGATGTGACAATTTAATTGGGTGCAAAGATTCTTCTCTGCATAAATCTGCTTGAATTTGACAATGACACACACACACAGAGATAAAGTTGTGTATTGCGTATACCACTAGCATCTTTTGTACCCCATGAATAAATACATTTTTTGATTATTTATACCTATGTTATTGACCTTTTTTTAGATTTATCCTACTCTTCAGACGTGTGGCGGTCTCATATTTTACTTATTCAGTATATATTACTTTTTTAGGTTCATCTACAAAAGGAGAACTCGTCCTCTTTTTCAGATAACAGTCCGATATCATTACTTATTAATGTATATCGTGAAATAACACGTCGGGAAATTTTTCTGAAAATGCAATTTGGGAAAATTCCACAATTTGAATTTCAAGATGTTTGGTAACTGTTGGAAAGACTTATATGACTCCTTGCATTTCTGCAGGTTAAATTTCCGACTCCAACGTGCAAATCGTGTTAATAAAATATGCGTGGAAATATCACACATGTGGTAATTTTTGTGCACGTCAGATAGACTACAGTTTCTTTTCAATGTGTTTGATATATGCACATACCATTTCTTTCCTTTCTAATGTAAGCAAAGCATTTAATTGCTGTTGAGCAGTTTTGTTTACAGATTTCATCCTGCATTAATTAACTAGCGATCGTGAATACCTGCTTCCTATCTATGCATACCGTACACAAGTAAACAACCAGACAATTAATTGCTATTTACAAATTTAAGTTAGGTTAAATTTCATATTTTACATTTGTTTGGCTTTTTGTGGACCCAAGAGAATTAATCCTGACAGGTAATTTATTTCAGGTATAATTCTCAGCCTACAAATTACATATGGTGAAAAATGGTTATCAAATTATGATTTGAAGCGAAATTACATTTTATAAAATTGTAGGTAAACTAACATAAAGTCAAAAGACTGCGTGAAACTGTATAACCTGCATAATGTACTTCGCCCCATTCATAATAATGTGACTTACGTCAAACCAATACCAGTAAATAATTTATAACAACATCATTGTGAAATATATTTAAATACCCGTATGTCATTTAATTACTTTACACAACAACGACCAAATAACAATATCTAAGTGAAATATATTTAAAGGCATTTATGATATTTAATTATTTTGACAGAAATGACTAAAGAACAATATCTAACTTCATCGACGTTAAAGAACTTGTGTCGGGGTCTCTCAAAATTTAGAAAATGTCTAAAGCACTAGCTTGCTTGCAGAAAAAAATGGTCGTTTTAGTCTGTTCAAATAGAAAATCAGCTTTGTAGAAACATATTAGTGATTCTCTTTTTATCTATGTGTATGAATGTATCTATGTATTTGTGTATGGATGGATGGATGTTCGTACTTACTGATGTACGGACGAATCGATATACATATATACATACATATGTACGTCTGTTTTTATATATGTATGCACGCACACATGTACGTACGTACGCACGTATGTACATATGTATGTATGTATGTATGTATGTATGTATGTATGTATGTATGTATGTATGTATGTATGTATGTATGTATGTATGTATGTATGTATGTATGTATGTATGTATGTATGTATGTATGTATGTATGTATGTATGTATGTATGTATGTATGTATGTATGTATGTATGTATGTATGTATGTATGTATGTATGTATGTATGTATGTATGTAAATTTATGGTCTGATATACAGATAGAGACATGCAAGAAAATAGTATACTGCACTATGGCTAGTATCCATCTTTAAAACATATGTAATAAAACAATTGGTAAAATTTTGTAGGAACTTAAACAAGCTATATATATATATATATATATATATATATATATATATATATATATATATATATATATATATATATATATATATATATATATATATATATATATATATATGTGTGTGTGTGTGTGTGTGTGTGTGTGTGTGTATGTGTGTGTGTGTGTGTGTTAGCAAGGTCGATCCTAGTGATGCTATTATTATTACTAAAAGAATACAGGGACAATCTAAAAGAATACAAAGATAATACAATTTCTGCTCATAGAGCTATACGCACGTTGAAATTTAGGTGAAGGCGAAAATTAAAGTCAGATTCTAAGGATCCAACTTGTATTATACATTTTATGTGTTGTCTTCCATAATAGCGTGGACAAATCTGTTTGAACAAGTTTGCAAAATTGTAGGTGTGCTGACGCTTGGTGATAATTTCTAATTATTTGTCAATCACCCTGTCTGGAGTAAGGCACTGAGTGTGACCTCTTTTATATGCAAAAAGACTCCCATTGATAGTACTTTTAACGAATATCTTTTAAGGACACCTGAATTTATTAAACAGTCGAAATATGGCTAATTTTGATAATGTTCGAAATCACTGTTAGTTGTTTATTTGTTGACTGATCCTATGTATTTGGGAATGTATACCGCCGAGTATTTATCAACAACTTTTGAATGATCTCAAAAGAGAGGATCGTTGAATGTTTACCTCTATATGTGTATTAGGGACTACTAATTGACAGGAAATTTCTACACACTCTAGTTGCTCAAGTTCACTCCATGGCTGTAGAATTTAACATAGTTTCATTTTCCATTCGTATTTTTGTAATATGCGTCTTCGTGCGTGTTTCCTACTCAACGGTAAGTATATCAATTTATTAACTAATTAATTAACGAAACGGTTAATCACGTTTTGTACTAACATTAATTTTATTATCATTCATTTATATATTTATTTCTTTATCCTTGTATCAATTTAATTTTGTACGAATATGATATATGTGATATAATTTTGTTTGTTGTACTACTTTGACTTATACTCCAACTATGATTACAGCCATTACTATTATAGTACTACTAATAGAGCAAAGGTAACTAGCTGTCAAAAAAAAATAATAACTGTTGCCACTTCTACTATTTGTTGCTACTACTATTACTATTTGCTATTACTACTAATACTACGATTTGATATTACTACTGCTACTATTTGCTATTCCTACAAATAATGCTACTATTTGCTACTACTAATATTATTTGCTACTAATAATACTATTTGGTATTATTAATACTACTAATATTTGCTATTGCTGCTAAGACTACTACTTTTTGCTACTTTTACTACTATATGCTATTACTGCTAATACTACTACTTTTTGCTGCTACTATTACTGATGCTATTTGCTAGTACTACTACTACTATTATTTGCTACGTCTACTATTTATTATTACTACTACTAATGTCTGCTACTACTGTTATTACTATTTTTGCTACTATTACTACTACTACTACTATTTGCTACTACCACTACTATTTGCAACTACAAATACTACTGCTACTACTACTACTATTTACTACTACAAATAATGTGGTATACTATACTGAGTTCTCTTGAAAACATATTATTATTATTATTATTATTATTATTATTATTATGATTATGATTATGATTATTATTATTATTATTATTATTATTATTATTATTATTATTATTATTATTATTATTATTATTATTATTATCATTATTATTATTATTATTATTATGATTATGATTATTATTATTATTATTATTATTATTATTATTATTATTATTATTATTATTATTATTATTATTATTATTATTATTATTATTATTATTATTATTATTGTTGTTGTTGTTGTTGTTGTTGTTGTTGTTGTCGTCGTCGTCGTTGTTATGGTTGTTTCATCCATGCAGGCGTTAAGGTTCTCTTTTATCTGTACTCAGCGATTACAGTGTAATACATATTTCACCCAAATAAAAACAATATAAAAAATAAATTATTTTCATGTATGACATTTTCAATATATACGATTGGCTTTCTTTTGTTTGTTTCATACTAAACATTTTTTTTATATAGGATAGTGTATTGATATGTATCATGAGTCATTTGCCTGTATTACAAATAAACGCATTATGATTATAATTTTTATTATTATAATTTATTATTATTATTATTATTATTATTATTATTATTATTATTATTATTATTATTATTATTATTATTATTATTATTATTATTATTATTATTATTATTATTATTATTTTTAATGTTATCGAGAAAACAATGTGGCAATAAGTCAGGATTAATGAATGAGGAAGAATTAGGATGCAGATTATAATGTATAAATGTATTTTGAAAGATTTGCTATGAATCCTAACCTGCTAGAAGACAGATATCCTAAACAATGCTAGAATTTGCAGTTAAGATGGGGGTGGGGGATTGTGATTGTGGGGTTAACAGTGTTATAAAGAACCTGCTATTTGCACGAGAATTGGCAATGGTTGGTGTAATCAACCGCAAGTGATGTAAATACATTTATTAGACTGTTGAGTCAGAAATGTAAAGATATTTTAGACAAAAACGGCATAATGAAATAAGCTCGATGGAAAGACTGCGTTTTTATAGGTCATTGGTAGTGTTACAAACCAGGGGTCTTTTACTTGACCGAGCGGTGTCAAAACCCTGGGCTCGAATCCCACTATAAGTCATACGTTTACCCCATATTTCCAAAGACTTCTATACAACTTCAGTTGTAAGTCGGAAAGCTAGACGTGTCCATTCTGTACATAAATTTTACTATCATAAATACAAGACCACGTTTTTTACAACTTGCAATTTAGCCATCAAACGCACATCCCCACAGTTTCCCTATATTAACTTTCCGTTCCGCTTGTAATTCACACCGTAGAAACTGTACAACTATCCCTAACACAGGGAACTATTTTAACTGCCTACCTGAGGCCAGTCGAACTACCGTTTCAAGGCACATCACACCAGTATACCTCCTCTCCTTTGCCGATATGGCAACATAAACGGTATCTACCGAGTCCTTTCTCATTTATTATCCCATTGTGTAATTTACCGGTTTACTACCATAAAATACTGCCGCTGCAGTCACAACACCGATGTATACCACTAGTTTGTATAAAGTGCTATATCTCCCAGGGACAGTCATGCGGATTTGATCTGAGTTCGCTACTCATTGGCTATGGCATCTCACTAACACTTTCTCTCCGTGACGTTTGCTCCTAATAATTGACTAATTATTTCGTGCTAGGGAATATCTCCCACTGCAATGAATTCCAATAATCAAACATGTAATTACACAAGCCTACAAATTGCTTAAACAAAATGCGCATCTACTTAATTTTATTACAGTCAAAGATATCTAGAATTGTTAGGAAACAGCGATTTTTGTTATACAATGACTATGTTTAGAGTAGGGTCACGGTAAGATATGAAAGCGTTTATTATGAGGAAAGAATGTGTCAAATTTTTAAAGTTAATATCGAAAATGAAAGCTAATTTATTACCGAATGTCCTCTTTATGTAGAATTACGAAGAAAAACATTTACCCACCTCTGTATATAAATATATCCCTTTAGAAGATTTTAAGACATTCCAAATTATACCAGTTAAATTATGATGACAAATTTAACAATGTTAACAATAAAAATCTTACAGATTAGATTACCGTTCTATCAACGACTTCTGCTTCGTAAGACTCCAGATCAATGTCACAAGACTTGCTTCACGGAGGTTTTAGGGTTCTCTTTAAATTAGTTTGTGTGATTCCTATGTAATATATACTTGTATTTCACCCAATTCGAAAAATGCAATAATGATTAATTTCATCTATCAAATATTCAATAGAAATGATGTTCTTTTGTTAGGCACTTACACGTTTTTTGTACCTCTTAATGGATGGATATTATCATGGGCCAGTGGCCAGTATTACAATTAAATGCTATTATTATTATTATTATTATTATTATTATTATTATTATTATTATTATTATTATTATTATTATTATTATTATTATTATTATTATTATTATTATTATTTCAGGCGCCCGTGTTCACAGGCCTTCCGATAACGCTCAACGTTGGAGAAAATGAAAACTCCAACCGTGTTTTGTACACTTTGACTGTAACAGACCCCAACGGCGACTCTTTCACATGTAGTGTTGCCATAAATATAGACACGTTTTTTCAGATCATTAGGGACCCAGAGACTGCAGGTAAGATTTTTGTATTGTTAATACACACTATTCTAGACGCATTTTGACTTGAATATATGAATTTCTTTTTTACTAATAGTAGAAACAATGCTTAGTTGGATTAACATAGATAAGGAAACCAATGTTGGAATGTTGGTGGGTTTGTAGGTTTTTTAATTGGTAAACTAATTGGCAGTAGTAGATATTGCTTTAAGTTCAAATACATTTCTCATCGCAAGATTGTCTATACACGGCGGCCAGTATAACTCGTGGAGGAAAAACACCGGAAAACCCAATAGTAATCACCGACCCACATGAAGCTAATAGGATCTTTCTCACGTATCCACAGTGGCCGAGCTCGAGATTCAAACCAAGTCGGACAGGGTTGAGATGGCAACGATTGGAAAAGGTTAACGCACTATTATGAGGCGCCGTAGCCGACAAATGCTGGTCCAAACAGTACGTTGCCGTTGAAATTTTAATATCATATGTACAGAACTCCAATTTCATGTGTTGTATCAAAAATGCTTGTCAATAAAGTTCCATTTTTTAAGTCGAGATTTTAGATTGTATCTGTTGAATTAAGCAATAGTGGTTGAAAGTTATATTTTCTATGCCGAGGTTTTTTTATTGTGAAGTTTAAATTGCTTTGCGTGGGTTGAAATTTCAATGTCGTACGTCGAGAATTCCTAAGTTACGTATTCATTCAAAGAGTTTATGTTGAAAATTCCATTTCATATGTTGAGTATTTAGATTTCATCTGTTGAATTACTCACGCTGGTTAATAATTCGATGTCCCATGTCGAATTTTTAGATTGTATCTTCTGAATTACATGGCGGTTGTTGAAATTTTAACGTCATATGTCGAGAGTTTCAGTTTAACATGTTGAATCAAATTGATTGTACTGAAAGTTCCAGTTCGTATGTTGAGTTTATAGTTTGTATATGTTGAATTACACAGCGTTGCTTGGATATTTTATTGTTCTAGATAGAATTTCTGTTTTTATATGGTGAAAAAATGTGTTGGTGTTAAAAGTAACATTACACAATGTCCACTTCAACAATTCAGAATAATATTTAGAATTAAGATACATTCACTTTTGAGACGGCATTACATTTCATGCCTTCATAGTATGAAAGTTACCATTCACAGATGGAGAATTACTACGAATTTCTTCGCTAGAGGTCGCTTTTGCAAACCGAACGCGTTATTTTTAAAGGAGGCTAAATTTGTTGCTGGAAATCAACAGATGAAAACTAAATACTCACCATATGAAATGGAATTTTCATCACAGAAAAGGATGTGAATTAAGGATTTTCGACATATGATATTTAAATTTACACGACCACTGTGTCGTACGCTGAAAAATGTCAACGTAGGAAATATAACTTTAAACCTCCATTACAATTCAACATATAAAATCCAATATCTCGATCTAGAAAATTGAACTTCAAGGACATGCAATTTAATCCAACACGTGATATTGGTTTTACCGACGTACGACATCGTAATGACAACTGCAACTTTCTCTTTGGAATAGGAATAAAAATGACAGGCAGTAGTTGACACCGTGACAGTTTTATTTTGCAGAGAAAGGGAGATAACTACTTAAACTTTTATTGAAAAGAAAATCTAGCATGTTGGGTCCTGGAATATCTACGAATGATGTATGAACTCATAACTGGCGACAAAATTATGTAGATTTTGTATTTGATACATGTGGCTATTTTTTATTCAACCTACTTATTGTACACTAGATACATTTTTATAAATTGAGTCAAAATACACACAGTAAAAACCCATAACCCTTATGCGTTTCCTGATATGGGTCTGTTGAATGTGCTATATATAAATAATTGGTAAAACAAAGAACATTGATCCTGATCTGTCAACGCATTCTGCTGGCTGCAGTTGGACTCGACTTATAAGCAAGTACATACGCTAGTATATTCAGTATTAAATACATATATTGTTTAAAAAGAGAAAGGTTGATCACAACTCTTTTATTACATTTATACATCAAGGGAGATAATATACCCGGAAGTATACCAACATCTTATGCCTAAGTCTCGCTGAACAGTTTGTCAGGTGAATTTTCATCCGAAAATGACCTGATGCAGAAAATGAGAATAAGTTTACATGAAGACACAAATACAAACTAATTAATTATTTTTTGCAGAAAGCATGCTTGTGAGATCTTTGATGAAGCAATCAGGTTATTTTTGCATGCAACTGGTGGCTTTTATACTGAACCAACACCGCCAACAACTCCACATTTTTACATTCATTTCTGACAGCAAAGAACTATTTTGAATAATATCCTGTGCAGGCCCTGGTTATCCATAGGGCAAAGTGGGCAACATGCCCAGGGCCCCAACGAGCCTGAAGGGATTCCGTATATAATCGTCTGATTTCACATGCAAGGACCACGAGGAGCCAGGATCCCCGTATATTATCGTCTGATTTCACAGATAGTGTTATTAATAGTACTGTATGGTCAAGGAAGAGCAAGGAAGGATGGCTATGGGCCCCTATGTTGACTGTGCTCTCTGCCCTCCCCCAGGCCTTAATCCGGCCCTGCTCCTGTGACAAGGCGGCTAACAGAATCAGTATGTGCCTTATGCACAAATAAAGTTAACTAGTACTATAACAAGCTAGTATACTTTTCATCACCCCTAAACCATCTCGATATTTAGATATTTATCTCTGTAGCAGACATTATTAAATAGTTAAGCCAAGTAGGCTGTTTATTTGCAGCCCAAGTAACGCATTTGATCTCCAATTCTAGTGTAACTATGACAGGCAGTGAACAAACCAGACAACCCATTTTCAAGCTTAAATCCCAGTCCTCTAGAATCTAATGCGTAGACAATACGTCAAGTGAGATAATACATCCGTTAATTCTGAGGAATCTAACATTTTATATTAACACATTAAGTCAGATCATACATTAGCTAATGGTTAGAACCTTGAACGTGCTTTTAAATCTAAAAACCTTTTACGCACGAAATAGTCGACATTTTGTAAAATTCAAATGTATTTTTTTTTCATCTTATTTCAGAGTGGAAAATTTGGACAAGATCTCCATCATTTAGCGTAGGCACCTTGTATACCATCACTGTGACTTGCACTGACGCTAATTCAGAGTCGGCGACTGGAAAAATTTATGTAAATGTTATTGCTGGAGACGCTATCAAATTTAGCAATTTACCAAGTACGTCCTCTGAAAGATATATTTCCATTACTGCCTTATGTGTATTCACTATGTGATATGAATTTAATGGACATCATAGATCTTCCTTTAAGTTTTCCATACGCAAATAATGAGATTGAAATATAACATTAAGAGATAATTGTGTATTTCTACGTCGTAATTTATATTCTTATATATTGTAGTAAATTCGCTCAGTTTGTATACCTGCAAAAAGAATCTTTATACATACATTCATACGTACGTCATACATACATACATACATACATACATACATACATACATACATACATACATACATACATACATACATACATACATACATACATACATACAGACAGACAGACAGACAGACAGACAGACAGACAGACAGACAGACAGATATACATACATGCATGCAGACAGTCAAGTAAAGAGACAGACAGAATGACAGACAGACAGGCAGGATAACTGAGCAGCAATCAGTAAAATCAGAAGCAAATTTAACGCACTATTTTAACACATACAAACTTGTGCTGCTAAAGTTCATTTAGTTCGATTGAGAATTTCTGCACCGGCACGCAGACTGATTGTACTGTTTTTTTCCCCTCAAGCCACGGTTTCTAAAAATGCATTGAACACGGGAGCCGGCACACAGATACTGGATGTAAATGCTGTGGACGACTCTGGTGATATCTTGACGTACTATATGACTGTCAGTCCTTCCACAGTCACCAGCTTCCAGATTGACTCATGTAAGAGAGAGAGAGAGAGAGAGAGAGAGAGAGAGAGAGAGAGAGAGAGAGAGAGAGAGAGAGAGAGAGAGAGAGAGAGAGAGAGAATTTGCAATTAAATATATTGTCTAAACACAGACTATGACATTTTACATAAACCTAAGCTTGGATAAAAATAAACTGAAGTTTTTAATTTAATTCAAGGCTTCACTGTCATCGACGTGATAATTTTATTCTATATATAAATTAGTAAACCTGTAATGTAGTAGACCTGCTCGGTCTCACATAAGTTCACGAGGTTTTGGCACGACTGAAAATTAACATGAGTGCGAGACAAATATATGCATGGAATATAAGTGTATAGTTTGCATCAAACACAAATGGAATAAAATGGAATAGTGATCTAATGACGTGAAGGGAGATAAGATTAGAAGTGTTCCAAATGAATCTTTAAACTTGCATGATGTTAGAAAACATTTGAAAAGTAAGATAATATTCCTTTAGTTAAGGGATTGATGGATGACCATACACTGTGCTATTTAAAATCAAGACTGTAAAAGAAGGCAATTAATTATAGTTATCATGCACATTAATATTGGCAAGGATACTGAGCTGTCCTGAGGAAAACCGTGCACACTACCATGTAAATATATAAAATATTAAATTATATTATTGCGCAAAATACATTTGCTTGTTGTTGATCTTCTCCAGCGACTGGCATAGTCACAACTACTCGAGAGTTAAAGTATGAAACGCAAAGTACAACAACACTCCTGATCCGGGCAACTGACGGAAGGATCAATGTCACAGAAAAGCTTGTAGTAACGTTGACAAGTAAGTCAAAACAATCTTGGAAAAAGAAAACTATTCATTGTACATTATTCTATAATCAACAATATCCTCAAACACTGTACAGCTCATTCTAATGAATCGATGTCTATACAAGTAGAGATTAATTGTTAACAAATCTTAGACTATGAAACAAACGTCTTATATATGAAACTTTTAACACTGAATTGTCCGGCATACTTACTCGTAAAATCCGTATACTGCTGCAGAATCACCTGAAGTATTTAAAACAATTTTGGTTGATTTTAACACTTTTTTTCGGTTGAACGATAACACAACGGCATCTAAAATTATTAAAAGCATTTTTAAAAATTTAAAAATCTGACTTTACAAATCAGGTAGTTAAAAAACGACACAACTCAAATTTATTGAAATAACAAAAAAAAAAACCCGTAAAAACAAATTGCTAAGAAAAGAAGGATGGGATTTGTTTTATCATTTATTTGTTATATCTAGGTTTTGTCTTTGAAAATTGACTCCAATTCTTTTCTTGTTCTCTGATTTGGCTATATGAATGGACTTCGTTTCTTTGTTGTGTTTTTAGAACCTTTAAATTAGATCAATTAATTAGAGAATCAATTATCACAATATTTATCCATGTCTTCCAATAAGTCACGATAATGCTAGCATGCATATATTTTAATTTCTTCAATGAATACGTTACCTTAGGAGAACTACTACTATGTCGCAAATCCAGCCCTCCCAGATACTACTTTTAGCTAAAGATTACTAATACACGTTCTCTGCCGCCGTAGATGCTGGTCAGGGTAGTGATCTCCCCTTAGGTATAAAAGTTTCGCGGAAATACGCATGTTCGTGCCACTTAAAACTTTTTTTCTTCATTTGGAAGGAAATTATGTTCCATTTATATTTCCATCTTTTCTCATCCTATGTTATGCTGGCAAAGTTCTGCCTTTACAATTTACTGACACTTTGTCATCTTTACACATATAAGTGTTTGTACGGGGAGCATAAGCGACTTCATTAACTTCGAGCTTAATTAAATTAAAAATTAATTATTTTGTATATTGAGGTCTGTAGCACTCATACAATTCTTAATATATGTGTAATTCCATTACGAATGGGTGAGTTTCTATTCCAAGGCATTCGTAGCGCCTGGGAGACAACTTCAATTTTACTTTTCATAAAAGGTGGTCTGTGGGTCTTTTCCTTACAGGTAAATGCCTCATAATCTGCTTTGGTAAGTATTTATAAAGATGATTCGGTTCCCTTTTAGGTGAAGGTATTGGTGTGTAATATGGATACTTGTGTACATATTCTTATTGTTTCCGCTCTGTTCGGAGAAGTAGAGGCAATATTTCTATACACGGTTTCTTCAGTCTCGTATTTCTAAACATGTTTCTATAGGCTACGCTTCAGTGACTTTTGTCTTTATAAACATTCCGTCATATTTAAAAAGCACATATCCACTCACACGCACGGGTAGCCTATATATATATATATATATATATATATATATATATATATATATATATATATATATATATATATATATACATATATATATATATATATATGTATGTATGTATGTATGTATGTATGTATGTATGTATGTATGTATGTATGTATGTATGTATGTATGTATGTATGTATGTATGTATGTATGTATGTATGTATGTATGTATGTATGTATGTATGTATGTATGTATGTATGTATGTATGTATGTATGTATGTATGTATGTATGTATGTATGTATGTATGTATGTATGTATGTATGTATGTATGTATGTATGTATGTATGTATGTATGTATGTATGTATGTATGTGTGTGTGTGTGTTATTCTGTGCCTTGAAAAAACTCCTTAGATATGAGTATTTACGTTTTTACTGGAACACAAAAGTAAGGGGTTTTTTTACCATGATATCCTTTGTCTTGGAATTACCTTGATTCAATGATTCTACAAGTGCATGCCATCCGTGAACTTACGTTAAGGAGATACCGTAATTAAGATCGCCTGCTATCCCTATTTTCCAGGTAATCAACAGTGCGATGACCCTATATTAAAACTGCAAAGAGGAAGGCCCATGGGATTATACCGCTCCTCCCTACCGGTGGTAGTGGTTGCGCTCTACAGTTTCGTATTTTGTATAGAGTTAGAATATTAAAGAAAAAGAAATTTCCCTGGGTTTCCTCACTGGTTATACTGGTTATTTAAAAATTAATTATTTTGTTGTCGGATTGATGGGTGTAATATGGGTAAATGATTAAACAGTTTGTACTTACTCTAGGTGTGCACTTTTCAAAAAAATGCTTGCTTCACATGGTCATTTTCACTTCATGAACTTCAGAGGAAAATTGTAAAAAGAAGTGCCGATAACAATTTCTTTTTTTTTACATTTTATATATTTATTAATTCATTCATTACCATTTCAGAATCTGGTAAGGTCTAGTCAGGCAAAATATACTTAACATTACATACATCACTCTCTAAAAATTATATAATAATAGTGAGCGGCTCCCTTTGTCATTATATTTTATGTTTATGCTTCATTGCTTTATTAGACTGTGGTCAATTTCCAGGTCAATTTTATTAAGAATTATCTCTTTGCCGACATTGTGATTGGTATTATTATATGTATTATGATTGGGTAACTTATTTAAAGAAGAAACATTTTTCTTTTCTAGTCAAATATATATCTTCGAGAATAATTACCCAATCATAATACACATACATCCTCTCAGTCACCCCACGGCTACATCCGTAAAGATTTCTTCTGCTCCATTATTCATACATTTACCGTAATTCCTTAAACCTAATTGGAGATCACCCTGCCGGTTGATCTAGGTCGGCAGATAACTTTTAGCTTCCTTTAACTAAACGTAATATCTAGGAGAGCTGAATTTACAATGTAGCAGTAGTTGTCCTAAGGTATTATGATTGGGTAAGTATTATCGAAGAAAATCTTAATAGGAAAAATTGGTTTCTAAATAAATAATTTCTCCACTGGTTTGTATTTATTTCAGACATGAACACAGTGCCAACGATAACAAATTTGCCAGCTACAAAGACGGTCTCCGAATCAACAGCAGGGGGCACAACTCTATTTACCATCAGCACGTATGATCCAGATTCTGGAGCTACCAAGACCACGGCTTTCTCTCTTGCATCCGCGGCTTCAGCTAGCCTTTTTACACTGGATTCAAGTAATCACATTCAACCATAAGCAATTTTGATAATTAGATACCTAATTTGATCAATATGCGTGGCATGTATATTTCATCAATATGGCCGGCATTTGTATTTCGTCTGTCTGAAAGTTGTAAATATTTCATGATGCGACTGTGCGATGCGATCAGTATGACTGGAATACATATTTCATCCATATCACATGTATACATATTTCGTCATGATGACTCTCATATATATATATATATATATATATATATATATATATATATATATATATATATATATATATATATATATATATATGACTTGCATGCATATCATATTTCATCACTATGACTGGTATACATATTTCATCAATTTGACTGCAATGCATGTGAAATCAGTATGACTGGAAAAGGCGTACATATTTCAACCATGTCACATGTATACATATTTCGTCATGATGACTCTCATATATATATATATATATATATATATATATATATATATATATATATATATATATATATATATATATATAGATATATATATATATATATATATATATATGACTTGCATGCATATCATATTTCATCCCTATGACTGGTATACATATTTCATCAATTTGACTGCAATGCATGTGAAATCAGTATGACTGGAAAAGGCGTACATATTTCATCCATGTCACATGTATACATATTTCGTCATTATGACTGATATATATATATATATATATATATACATATATCTATATATATATATAGATATATATATATATATATATATATATATATATATATATTTCATTAATATAAAATTGGTATGCATATTTCATCAATATGACTGTTATCCTCAATTCATCAATATGACTGTTAGGTCTATTTCATTAATATGACTGGTATACATATTTCATTAATATGAAAGATATTCGCATTTCTTCAATATGACTGGTATACACATTTCATCGATATGACTGGTATACATATTTCATTAATATAGATGGTACTCATGTTTCATTAATATGACTGGAATACATTGATATGCTTAATTCATCAATATGACTGGCATACTTAAGTCACCAATATGGCTGGTATCCATATATTATGCACAGTTTAGGACAACTTATATACATGTATCAGACGACAAGTGCACATTAAGTGCTTCATTTTCACGGTTCGACAGACAATGAACCTCTGAGATGAAAGAGGTCCCCCAAAGCGCTATAATAAACACTGCTCTATAATTGGTATTAATAGAGGCCGTAATATGTTTTCAGATGGCAATTTTAAGCTTGCCACTGGAAAGTCTCTGGATTACGAAACTACGACCTTCTACAATGTGTCGTTCACCGTTAATGATGGCATGGCCACAGGAGGACCATACTTCCTGCTTCTGTACGTGGAGAACGACAACGAGCCTTGTTCCTTTGGCAACACTATGTATTATGCAAGCACAGATGAAGGAGCGGTATTTATCGATTAATCTATTTATATTTCTATATATCTATCTGAACGCTCCAATGGCTTAGTGTTAGAGCGTCCGCCTCGGACGAGGGAAACCGATCGTTCGAACCTCAGCTGAGTCATAATGAAATTAACAGCTACCTCGCTTGGTGCTCAGCATTAAGAGGCTAGTGTTAGGACTGGTTGGCCTGGTGTCAGGATAAAGTAGCTGGTTGTGACATCATGCTACATGTCTGCGGCATGATGCCCCAGTGCTAGACATCACTATAAACTGTCACACTGCAGACATCATAGCAATATGACTGAAAAATGGTTAAAGCTACGTTAAAAATGTACATCACACACACACACACACACACACACACACACACACACACACACACACACACACACCTAACTATCTATCTATCGATATATCAATGTCTGTTCTTGTGTGACTCTATGCATAACATCTTGACATCAAAGTGAAGAATAATGTATATGCCAATAAATTATCATATTAGAACAAATATAAATATATCTTATGCCATATACCAGAACAAAATATGATTATTCCTACCAATATTTTAGGCCGGAAGCGCTTCCATGTCTCCTGGATTTACAGTAACTGACCCAGATGCTGGGGCCACCTGGACCTATCATCTTTACAACGCCAACAACAGTGACAGGTTTACAGTTGATTCGTCGACTGGTTCGCCTATGGGCTTTGCTGTGAACTATGACGTAGATAACAATGCCATGCCAAGCAAAGTCATTTTAACGGTCCTCTGTAAAGACAACGGTGGAACAACAGGGGTTATAAAGTCGGGTTCTACACAAATTACTATCACTATTAATGTAAGTTTATTAAAACCTTTTAGACTGTGATGCAAATTACAAGGACGGGGCTAGGATACAAGTATTTAAGACCATTTGAAGCACAAAAGAAAAAGGTTTTCTCCCAAAGTTTGTATTTACTCTCTTTTGTTCAAACTGCATGCTAAGACGAGTTGGGTAGTTTGCGGTCTTATGGCACAGAAAACGATACAAAAATTCATTAACGTTTACATAGAACAGGAAACGATACGATAATATATATATATATATATATATATATATATATATATATATATATATATATATATATATATATATATAATTCATAATGGTCCCTTTAGCAAAAGAGATTCACCAATATAGTGAAGAGAAGTAGATAATGCACAATGAGAGAAATATCTGCTATAGTCAACTTGAAAACCAGATTTTTATTGGGATATTAGAAACAGACAGATATTTAAAAGACTGCAGTTCGTACAGGCAAACTTTTGCTTTGACTTAAAGATTTATTTTCATATTTGTTGGATTTAGCTTTGTTTTGCATGCATTATTTGGTAGCCGTTGTCATGTCTTTGCTTCTTATCTTTGTCTCATGGAGCATAGTTACATTTGGTTATCTTTGTATGGATAGTTTCATTGGGTTATCTTTGTATGGATAGTTTCATTGGGTTATCTTTGTATGGAGAGTTACATTTGGTTATCTTTGTATGGATAGTTACATTTGGTTATCTTTGTATGGATAGTTTCATTTGGTTATCTTTGTATGGAGAGTTTCATTTGGTTATCTTTGTATGGAGACTTACATTTGGTTATCTTTGCATGGATAGTTACATTTGGTTATCTTTGTATGGAGAGTTACATTTGGTTATCTTTGCATGGATAGTTACATTTGGTTATCTTTGCATGCATAGTTGCATTTGGTTATCTTTGTATGAATAGTTTCATTTGGTTATCTTTGTATGGATAGTTACATTTGGTTATCTTTGTATGGAGAGTTACATTAGGTTATCTTTGTATGGATAGTTACATTTGGTTATCTTTGTATGGAGAGTTAAATTTCGTTATATTTGCATGGATAGTTACATTTGGTTATCTTTGTATGGATAGTTACATTTGGTTATCTTTGCATGCATAGTTGCATTTGGTTATCTTTGTATGAATAGTTTCATTTGGTTATCTTTGTATGGAGAGTTACATTTGGTTATCTTTGTATGGATAGTTACATTTGGTTATCTTTGTATGGAGAGTTACATTTGGTTATCTTTTCATGGTTAGTTACATTTGGTTATCTTTGTATGGATAGCTACATTTGGTTATCTTTGCATGCATAGTTGCATTTGGTTATCTTTGTATGAATAGTTTCATTTGGTTATCTTTGTATGGAGAGTTTCATTTGGTTATCTTTGTATGGATAGCTACATTTGGTTATCTTTGCATGCATAGTTGCATTTGGTTATCTTTATATGAATAGTTTCATTTGATTATCTTTGTATGGAGAGTTTCATTTGGTTATCTTTGTATGGAGAGTTACATTTGGTTATCTTTGCATGGATAGTTACATTTGGTTATTTTTGCATGGATAGTTTCATTTGGTTATCTTTGCATGGATAGTTACATTTGATTATCTTGCATGAATAGTTACATTTGGTTATCTTTGCATGGATAGTTTCATTTGGTTATCTTTGCATGGAAAGTTACATTTGGTTATCTTTGCATGGATAGTTACATTAGGTTATCTTTGTATGGATAGTTACATTTGGTTATCTTTGCATGGATAGTTACATTTGGTTATCTTTGCATGGATAGTTACATTTCGTTATCTTTGTATGGATAGTTACATTTGGTTATCTTTGCATGGATAGTTACATTTGGTTATCTTTGTATGGATAGTTACATTTGGTCATCTTTGCATGGATAGTTACATTTGGTTATCTTTGTATGGATAGTTACATTTGGTTATCTTTGTATGGATAGTTACATTTGGTTATCTTTGTATGGATAGTTACATTTGGTTATCTTTGTATGGATAGTTACATTTGGCTACATTTGTTTCATATATGGATAGTTACATTTGGTTATCTTTGTATGGATAGTTACATTTGGCTACATTTGTCTCATGGAGGATAGTTTCATTTGGTTATCTTTGTATGGATAGTTACATTTGGTTATCTTTGTATGGATAGTTACATTTGGTTATCTTTGTATGGATAGTTACATTTGGCTACATTTGTTCAATAAGTGGATAGTTACATTTGGATATCTTTGTATGGATAGTTATATTTGTCTACATTTGTCTCATGGTGGATAGTTACATTTGGTTACTTTTGTATGCATAGTTACATTTGGCTACATTTGTTTCATGGTGGATAGTTTCATTTGGTTATCTTTGCATGGAAAGTTACATTTGGTTATCTTTATATGGATAGTTACATTTGGCTACATTTGTCTCATGGTGGATAGTTACATTTATTTATCTTTGTATGCATAGTTTCATTTGGCTACATTTGTTTCATGGTGGATAGTTACATTTGGTTATCTTTGTATGGATAGTTACATTTGGCTACATTTGTTTCATAAGTGGATAGTTACATTTGGTTATCTTTGTATGGATAGTTACATTTGGCTACATTTGTCTCATGGTGGATAGTTTCATTTGGTTATCTTTGAATGGATAGTTACATTTGGTTATCTTTGTATGGATAGTTACATTTGGTTATCTTTGTATGGAGAGTTACATTTGGTTATCTTTGTATGGATAGTTACATTTGGCTACATTTGTTTCATAAGTGGATAGTTATATTTGGTTATCTTTGTATGGATAGTTACATTTGGCTACATTTGTCTCATGGTGGATAGTTACATTTGGTTATTTTTTTATGCATAGTTACATTTGGCTACATTTGTTTCATGGTGGATAGTTTCATTTGGTTATCTTTGTATGGAAAGTTACATTTGGTTATCTTTATATGGATAGTTACATTTGGCTACATTTGTCTCATGGTGGATAGTTATATTTGGTTATCTTTGTATGCATAGTTACATTTGGCTACATTTGTTTCATGGTGGATAGTTACATTTGTCTATCATTGTCTCATGGTGAGTAGTTATTTTGGTTATCATTATCCCCTGGTGGTGAGTTACATTTGGTTGCCTTTCTCATAGTGGTTATCATTGTCCCCTGGTGGTGAATTACATTTGGTTGCCTGTCTCATAGTGGTTATCATTGTCTCCTGGTGGTGAGTTACAGTTGGTTGCCAGTCTCATAGTGATTATCATTGTCCCCTGGTGGTGAGCTACATTTGGTTGCCTGTCTCATAGTGGTTATCATTGTCCCCTGGTGGTGAGTTACATTTGGTTGCCTGTCTCATAGTGGTTATCATTGTCTCCTGGTGGTGAGTTACATTTGGTTGCCTGTCTCATAGTGTTTATCATTGTTCCATGGTGGTGAGTTACATTTGGTTGCCTGTCTCCTAGTGGTTATCATTGTCTCCTGGTGGTGAGGTAAATTGGTTGCCTGTCTCATAGTGGTTATCATTGTCCCCTGGTGGTGAGTTACATTTGGTTGCCTGTCTCATAGTGGTTATCATTGTCCCCTGGTGGTGAGATACATTTGGTTGCCTGTCTCATAGTGGTTATCATTGTCTCCTGGTATTGAGTTACCTTTGGTTGCCTGTCTCATAGTGGTTATCATTGTCCCCTGGTGGTGAGTTACATTTGGTTGCCTGTCTCATAGTGGTTATCATTGTCCCCTGGTGGTGAGATACATTTGGTTGCCTGTCTCATAGTGGTTATCATTGTCTCCTGGTATTGAGTTACATTTGGTTGCCTGTCTCATAGTGGTTATCATTGTCTCCTGGTGGTGAGTTACATTTGGTTGCCTGTCTCATAGTGATTATCATTGTCCCCTGGTGGTGAGCTACATTTGGTTGCCTGTCTCATAGTGGTTATCGTTGTCCCCTGGTGGTGAGTTATATTTGGTTGCCTGTCTCATAGTGGTTATCATTGTCTCCTGGTGGTGAGTTACATTTGGTTGCCTGTCTCATAGTGTTTATCATTGTTCCATGGTGGTGAGTTACATTTGGTTGCCTGTCTCCTAGTGGTTATCATTGTCCCCTGTTAGTGAGTTACATTTGGTTGCCTGTCTCATAGTGGTTATCATTGTCCCCTGGTGGTGAGTTACATTTGGTTGCCTGTCTCCTAGTGGTTATCATTGTCTCCTGGTGGTGAGTTACATTTGGTTGCCTGTCACATAGTGGTTATCATTGTCTCCTGGTGGTGAGTTACATTTGGTTGCCTGTCTCATAGTGGTTATCATTGTCTCCTGGTGGTGAGTTACATTTGGTTGCCTGTCTCATAGTGATTATCATTGTCTCCTGGTGGTGAGCTACATTTGGTTGCCTGTCTCATGGTGGTTATCATTGTCCCCTGGTGGTGAGTTACATTTGGTTGCCTGTCTCATGGTGGTTATCATTGTCTCCTGGTGGTGAGTTTCATTTGGTTGCCTGTCTTATAGTGGTTATCATTGTCCCCTTGTGGTGAGTTACATTTGGTTGCCTGTCTCATGGTGGTTATCATTGTCTCCTGGTGGTGAGTTACATTTGGTTGCCTGTCTCATAGTGGTTATCATTGTCTCCTGGTGGTGAGATACATTTGGTTGCCTGTCTCATAATGGTTATCATTGTCCCCTGGTGGTGAGTTACATTTGGTTGCCTGTCTCATAGTGGTTATCATTGTCCCCTGGTGGTGAGTTACATTTGGTTGCCTGTCTCATGGTGGTTATCATTGTCCCCTGGTGGTGAGTTACATTTGGTTGCCTGTCTCATGGTGGTTATCATTGTCTCCTGGTGGTGAGTTACATTTGGTTGCCTGTCTCATAGTGGTTATCATTGTCTCCTGGTGGTGAGATTCATTTGGTTGCCTGTCTCATAGTGGTTATGATTGTCCCCTGGTGGTGAGTTACATTTGGTTGCCTGTCTCATGGTGGTTATCATTGTCCCCTGGTGGTGAGTTACATTTGGTTGCCTGTCTCATAGTGGTTATCATTGTCCCCTGGTGGTGAGTTACATTTGGTTGCCTGTCTCATAGTGGTTGTTTAAATTTGATTATCTTAATCTCATGGTGAGTGGATACATTTTGGTTACCTTTGTCTCGTGGCAAGTAGTTTTGTTCGGTTACCTGTGTCTTATGATGGGTAGTTACATTTGTTTACCTTTGTCTCTTGGTGGGTAATTATATTTGGTTCAGTTTGTCCTGGTGGGTAGTTACCTTTGGTTATATTTGTCATTTGGTGGATAGTTACATATGATTGTCTTTGTCCAATAATGGACATTTGGTTGACTTCGTTTCATGATGGTTGTTATTTCTGTTATCTGTGTCTCCTGGTGGGTAATTATTTGGTTGTCTTTGTCTCCCGGTGGGTAGTTACATTTGGTTATCTTCTTCTCATGGTCAGTTGCATTTGTTTGGTGATGGTATTTGCCTTTCTTAGAGTTCTGGCGGTGCGTTTCACTTTGCCTTTTTTTCTAACAAGCATTTGCTTGACACTACAAATCCTGGATTGTGGTAACGTGTATTTAGATCAAAAACATATATTATTTATTTAATAAACCACTGAAACTGCTCTTAAGGTGGCGCTCTACAGTTTCGTATTTTGCTTACAGTTATATGTTTATAGAAAAATAATTTTCCAGGTTTTCTCATTATTTATCCTCATTATTAAACAAAAGATCTTGGATATTGTAGCTATTGTCAAAAGAAGTTTTAGTTCCCTTTATCGTGGTATAAGATTCACAGGTGCAATTTGGGTTATAGGTATTACAGCTTGAATGTGCACCAATAAAAACTGTTGATTTCTTGGATTTTTAAGGTACATTATACACAATTCATGGCATTACTAATCAAGCAAGTTTCGATTTCCTTATTTAATACTGCTAAAGATATTATGCTTTGAACTAATTCAGGGTGACTTTTCCAGCACAAGGAAATAGCCAGTTTGGTCAGCTTTGTGCTTTAGATCATATTCAATTTTCCATACATAAAATATGTAAATCAGTTTCTGCTACAATACATGAAAGCCGTATACAGGTATACCAACGTTCTCTTCATTGTGCATGTTGCAAATGCAAGCAACATCACTTTATATCTGTAGAAGGCCACCCAAACACTCCTTTGTCAAAGTCATACATGCTCGATATTATATACACAGGATGTGAACGACAATACCCCGACCTTCAGTGCCAGTAGTTACACCATATACGCTGACCAATACGACATTCCCGGTTCTGTCCTGGGAAGTCTGACTGTCACTGACGCTGATTCCGGAAGTAACGCCCTCTACACCTGCACGGCTACATCCACCTCGACAAACTCGGCTACATATAGTGTTAATTCAGATTGTAGCATATACCTGGCTACGACCATTTCTTTTGATTATGGGACCACAGTTCAGTGAGTTTTTTGCAATCTATTTTCTCTTTAAAGCACAACTCATTTGTACTGTTATTCATCACCTAAATTAGAGAATGTACTGAGAAAAAAGAAAGAGATTAAGCTCATATATAATTTTCATGTTAATATTCAAGTTTTGAAAACAATATACGTTATCTTTACCATTTTATTGCTTAAATAATTTGATCCTTTAAACAGTCTGTTTTTGAACACTTTTGTGACAAACACGAAATGATAGAAGGCAAAACCGAAATATATGGATGTACGCACACACGTACATACATACATACATACATACATACATACATACATACATACATACATACATACATACATACATACATACATACATACATACATACATACATACATACATACATACATACATACATACATACATACATACATACATGCCTACATACATACATACATACATACATACATACATACATACATACATACATACATACATACATACATACATACATACATACATACATACATACATACATACAGGTGGACGGACGAAGAGACAGGAAAGCTTACAGAAACGCTAGATGAATTTTTTTTATTAGAATATATTTTTTTTCTACAGGTATATCGTCAAAGCAGTAGACCAAGGTACCATTCCACTTACTGGCACTACTACCGTCAATGTTGTGTACAGGCAGATAACAACCACAACTGTCACCACCACAACCACTACTCAATACAACTTCTTCAGCCGAGCCGAGAACATTGCTGTTTTCTCCCTTCTTCTCATCACAGCGTTAGCGCTAATAGCACTATTATTGTACATCTGTGTTGAATGCTGCTGGGGAAGTTTGTATTGCTGTAACGCATGCAGCGGCGCATACAACTGTTGCAGCCGAGGGTGCGACTGTTGTCGCCCTACCAAGTAAGTTTAGTCAACTTTGCAGAAACAATCATTGTCAGTTTGATTAATATCGAGATGTACATATTTGAAGGTCACCAATATGTGGTAGTCTTGCTGTTATATTTCAGCACCAAAATCGTACAAAACTACCGGTGGTAATCTGCTACGCTCCTTTATCACCCGTGGCAACCCGTACTGAGACTTCCTCGTTTCTCACAAGTGCATATAAGCACAAATACATAATCAGCAACAGCTTTCTACACGTTAATGAAAGTGCCAGTTTCATCCGTCACTACCTGACTGTGCTTGGAAGAGAAACTTTTACTGACCCATTCAAGCAACGGGAAAGTCATGATGAGTCATAATGGAGAGAAAATATTTACTCGAGCTCGCAATTATTAGTAAGGCAGATAAAATCTAAGGGTGATAAAGGAACTTACCATATTTTTGCCCGTTGCTTGCGAACATTTTTTTTTAAAAACATTTCTTGAAATTTCTGTTATTAAAATTAACTACTGTTACAAATCCTTGTAACGTTTAATTATATTTGTTAGATATACAAAGATGTATACAACTCTTTTATGATTAGGAATGTACTGATACGTATTTTAAATGATGAATGAAGCAAATTTAAATAAACAAATATGTACAACAAAAACTTTGAACATACATAAACGTTTGTTAACCAGTCTTTCTTAAATGTTGTCGATATGTACATAGGCGCTAACACTATTATATATCACAATGTTTTGCACAAAAAATACATGTAACAAACATTTTGTTTGCCGACTTTTTTTAATTCAATGTTTCTTTTATTTTCTATTAAAGGTAGTTAATATTCAGATACCCATTAAGCGTTTTCTTCATGACCAGAAATAAATTTACATTAATATGATTTATCAATAATGAATATATTGACCAACAGAGCTGTTAATTACATATTTCTGTCAAATACGTTAATGTGCACACCGTAATTCCAACAACTATCTTTTAAAAACATTCCTCTAAAATTATTCTAAAAACAACTGAAATTTATTCCAGCGACTGATTTTAAGACAGAAATGAATTGTTTCTCTCACAGATTCATATAAAATCAAAATAAACAATTAAATGAACAGGATGTAGATTACACGTTCGCCATTTCTTAATCTGTATATACTTTTAAAAACTGATAAATATCCTGCAGGCTATAACTACTTCTTACCCCAATTACGACAATTATTAAGCACATATTAAAATGTACACACACACACACACACACACAACCACACACACACACACACACACATATATATATATATATATATATATATATATATATATATATATATATATATATATATATATATATATATATATAAATCTATATATATATAAATATATATATATATATATATATATATATATATATATATATATATATATATATATATATATATATATATATATATATATATATATGTGTGTGTGTGTGTGTGTGTGTGGGTGTATGACAACACAGGATAATCATGTGACACATGAAAATTATACATGCTAAAGAATTAGATCAAACATATTACGATACTATTACACACAGGATAAACATAAGATACTTACGACCATCATATGGAATTTAGAATAATCATACGACATATAGAATAATCACATGATACATTGGAAAAGGATGCGACATGTTGATAAATCACATGACATATTGGACAATTTTAAGACACGTAGGATATTTATATAACAGATATTTTGCATAAAATTAGCAATCAACGAAGCTGATAATTTTGTTCCTTGGTATTGTTAAAATTCTAAGAAAATTTCCATTTCTTCATTTTTGCCTGCAGCAGACCACCATCGCCCAGGAAAGTCAAACCGCATACGTAAGTTGTTGGATTTTACTTATTATCACATAATTGGTACACTTCGTCTACAGTGTGGCAGTTTCCTATTGTTGATATTATAGGTGTGAGCATGTCATTGTATGTTATTCTGATTGATCCAAATAAGCACATGAAATTATTGTGCACCATTTCTCTTTACTGATTGGCTGGGATCATGGGAAAACATTTTTAACCCCACCTTCTAAAATGTCTTGTTTTCAATGAACATTATTTTTTGCGGCAGCCATTTTGTAACTCGACTCGCGAAAGGAAAATGAGGAAAAATATCCCGGCTGTCTGAATATGGATATGTTAACCCCGCAGGGATTTGTTATGTCATATTTAACAATATCATCTTAAGTAATTGACGTACAAGACAAGACAAGAACAACAATAAGAAGTAAAACTAAGGGTATTGCTTTTTTGATAGCGGGATGGGGGTGGCGGTAAATCTGTAATATAAATATAGAATCCACAGTATATACAAGCGTGGTTTAAATGTCAACTTAAAGAACTTAAACTAAACTCACCTATGTTCGCAAAAGAAACTGGACATGAATGGATATCCTAACTGACATAACTTTATCCAACCACATCACCTTTACGTGGCATATGTGGGATATAAATCCGACACGAAAATAAATTTGTTTTCTTCTGTACAGTCTATTGATCCAAATCAAATACTGCAAATACCCGGTCAAAAATTAATTGCAGTAAATATAGGAATTTTTGCATCCAGTAATCCTATTTCACATGAAGATCCCAACAATGTAACGTTTAGTTCTGAAAGTGACAGTTAAGGGAAAACATGTACTCTTCTGTAGGCCTACTGTATGTGTACCGTATCAAACAATGTGCCAGCATCACGTCACATTGATCATTATGTTTTGAGAAATGATTTTGAGTTATAAAATGTTATGTTTATTCAGATGGAAGCTTTTTTATTTATAGCTTGTAAGACAGTATAATATACTTTTACCAGTTGAGCTTTGTTTGGGACTATATTTTATGCACAACAAATGAAAGGTGCATCATCTGTCAGAATAAACGAAATTATTCGTTCTTCTTTTTATCTAAATAATTTCCACTGAAATAAAAACTGTCATAAAAATAATCTCAAATGGGTAACTATTATTATTAAATTTATGAAACTCGTTGAATAATATCCGCTTTTGCTCGCCAAGGCTCTCAAAAGCTGCACATTATTCACTCGTTTCATAAATTCAATATTAAATCATTACTCATTTGAGATCCTCTATTTATTACATTATGAGAACAAATTAACTATGGAGGAAATTGTGTTATTATCGCTCTTGTTGTGTATGTGCGTTAATATGCATGTGTAAGTTATGAGAGAGATCATGTTATTAGGAAATAATAATAATAATAATAATAATAATAATAATAATAATAATAATAATAATAATAATAATAATAATAATAATAATAATAATAATAATATATTGAACGTTAATAACGTTCGGTTTTGCTTAAAATGAAGCTTAACTTCAGATCTGGCTTATCAATTAATGCAAAAGCTCCAGAAGTGGATAGAAATAATATAATCATTTATATTTTTTAATTTCTTTTTAACGGTTCATAAACGTTGTATACTTTCATCAAATGATTGTTAGGTAAAGGTTATCAATATTTTTTATATATTAGTATTTCAATGATATATATACAATTATGTTAATTTAGATGCCAAATTTTCAATAACTTAGCTCAATAATGAGTTGTACAATGTTAGTTTATTGTGTCTGTTCTAGAAAATAGTGTAATATTCTCCCGTTGGTTTGAAATAAGGACGTGCGAAAAATGTTCGGAGTTTAGAACGGATTTAATAATACAATATAGAAGGAGATTGGAAATATAATTCGGGTTTTGACGCATTCATTTCATTTTTCACCCCAATTTTTCAAAACGAATGTAAATTGGTGCAACCAGCAATCGTGCTTCGCAGGATCTTCCATGTCAGCTTAGTATGAGACGTAGTTGCAATATGCTTTCCTTGTGTTATTAATCAAACGCGTCTGGCCTTCTTTGGACGTCTTTGCTGAGTAGCAGAAATTAGTATCAGATACACACCTTACTATCAATCCATACACCTAAAGAAATTTCAGCTTTAATGGGATTTGTATGTAGTAAATGGAAATTATGGGGTTAAAAGATTGATCATACATTATATTATTAGTTTTTTAATTTTCAGCGACATTATTCTTTGAGATAAATGAAATACAAGAAATCCAGTATTGAAACCTGGCGAAGCTTTATCTTTGCTCAGTGTTTTTGTCTCTTTTATTGTTAATTATTCTGTAGAAGTATGTGGGCTTCCTGATAAATTTCTGCCAAAAGAAAACTATTTTTAAAAAATCACAGTACTTCAAAACATAGCTATTGATTGCGTGTTATGTATCGTACAATAGCAGATGTAAGCAACCAATATTGAAATATTGGATAATAGTAATACATTATAATACTGTCTTGCTGAAACACGTGATACTCTGTTATAGTGCAATCAATGCACCGTGGTACAAATTGTTTTTGTTAAGGAGAAACATACTACAAGCGTATGGTTTTTCCATATGTGTGAGAATGTCCTTATTTTATTTGTTGTTATGAATTTGTTTGCAAAAATTAAGCACTATTTAGTATGTGTTCTTATGAAACTGGAGGCACAGTCTCGTACGCTCGTCAGAAATAAATCTTGATTAATACGATTAAATAACTCAGTGACAGGACATATAGTATTATGATTTAATCCTGTATAACCCAGTTAAAGATATCAATGACATGACCTATTATATTATGATAGTATTATGATCTAATCTATGACATAACCTATAATATTATGATCTAATCTACGATATGACATACAGTATTATGATCTAATCTACGACATGACATACAGTATTATGATCTGATCTATGACATGACATACAGTATTATGATCTGATCTATGACATGACATACAATAATGTGATCTAATCAATGACATGACATATAGTATTATGATCTAATCAATGACATGACATATAGTGTTGTGATCTAATCTATGACATGACATATAGTATTATGATCTGATCTATGACATGACATACAATAATGTGATCTAATCAATGACATGACATATAGTATTATGATCTAATCAATGACATGACATATAGTGTTGTGATCTAATCAATAACATGACATATAGTATTGTGATCTAATCAATGACATGACATACATTATTATGATCTAATATATGACATGACATACCGTATTATGATCTAATCAATAACATGACATACAGTATTACGATCTAATCCTTTATATCCCAGTATTATAATCTAATCTATGACATGACATATATTATGATGATGTTATCAATGACATGACCTATACTATTATGATATCATCAATGACATGACTTATAGTATTACGATCTAATCCTGTAAAACCCAATTAAATAAATCAATGACATGACCTATTGTATTATAATCTAATCTATGACATGACATATAGTATTAAGATCTAATCAATGACATGGCATTTAGTATTACGATTTAATCCTGTATAACCCAGTAAAAGAAATCAATGACATGACCTATTGTATTATAATCTAATCTATGACAGGACATATAGTATTAAGATCTAATCTATGACATGATATATAGTATTATGATCTGATCAAGTCTTACAACAATCATTAAAAAGAAAACGTCTTTACGTACGTTATGTACATAATTGGTATATATATAATTAATACATGTATTGTAAAGCAAATTATCAAAACAAGTTATCATCACCTAATGGAACCTACCTGACTGCTTGCACGCACGCACGCACACACACACATCCATCCATCCATCCATCCATCCATCCATCCATCCATCCATCCATCCATCCATCCATCCATCCATCCATCCATCCATCCATCCATCCATACATCCATCCATCCATCCATCCATCCATCCATCCATCCATCCATCCATCCATCTGTATATTATTCTTGATGATTCATCTTTATCCTCTATACTTTTGATAACTTTATCTTTTGGCAGGCCAGAAAAGCCAGTGACCCCAGCACAAAGCGTAAAGAGTATTGCTCGCCCAGGTAATCAATTCTTGTATTTATAATTTGTGCAAACCATGACAACAATGCCAGAAGAACATAAATTGCAAATTTGAGACGATCTATTTTGTTGATTTTAACGGCAACTTTAACATATGACTGGCTTTAAATTATAGCTTGGTGCCTTTGCCAAGGATACACCGAGGCAGTCGATCCGATCCAGTCTGCAAGGTTATTCTGAGCATCAAATATTGCTTACAATTCATGTGCTCCTATATAAATGGTGTTGATTTAAATGTCCCTTTGTGTTCCCAAAAAGTATATACTTGATTATATTCTTGCAGAAAGTGTATTGGTATTATGTGGTGCAAGTCAATATTGGGTGAACTAGGCGATTACCTGGGGTGACAAGTTAAATGGGACGCCAAATTTGAGGAGAAATTGTCAGGGTAGTTGTCGGCATATGCATAGTACGCCTAGCATACCAGATGATGGCAGCTATTATAGGACCGTCCTTATGAGTTATTGAATATGTACTTTGCCATATTAAGCGAGGAAAAATTATTTTCGCAATGGCCAACGAAATTCCATGTTAGCCATCACAAATAAGCCTACATGAATATTTTTCAGTATAATTGGATTAACCAATATATTATATACTCTAATCGATCAACTGACAAATTCAATAGTTTTTTTTACAACCGCCATTGAAGCAAACAACAGAAATATAATACTCTATCTTAAAAATAAAATTGTAGCTTCAGTGTGATCGGCGTGCCCGCATCTTCTTATCTTGATACATAAAGCTTATGAATATTTACTTCTTCATTCTGTCGAATAATACTGAGGACATCTATGGAACCGTTACGTTGCGTCGCCGTCGGATACAACTGGGGACGTATATGGAATTACGTTACGTTGCGTTGCCACTAGATGATACTCAGGACGTGAGAGTGGAACCGTTACGTTGCGATGCCGTCGCATAACACCGAGGATGTCTATGGAATATTACTTTGCGTTGCCGGTAGATTATTGTAAATAAACAAACAACTCTATAAATGTAACATCAATGAAGCAGCAGGGGTTGGGCAATGAGTTCTTCATCATAGGTACAGCCCTTTCCCAACATTAAAGTGTCTATCATATTACTTTAGGCAGGAAAAAAAAGAGAGTGAGAGAGAGAGGGAGAGAGAGAGGGGAAGAGGGGGAGAGGGAGGGAGAGGAAATGAGAGGGGGGAAAGGGAGGGAAAGGGGGAGAGGGAATGAGAGAGGGGGAGAGGGGAAGGGAGAGAGAGAGGAAGAGGGAGGGAGAGAGGGAGAGAATAAATACATGAAGACAATCGTGAAAATCAAAAAAGTCATCTGATTATAATAATGAAATCTGGATCAATCACTTTGCGATTTGGGTTGTAGAGTTGCTGATATGGCCAAAATAATGTTACTTTTTCTGTTTTTCACCAAATTATATTTTCTATTAAATTAAATTTCTATGAGTAATTAAAGTTGATCACTTTCATAATTAGAAAATAGTCTTTCGCATTCAAATTGAGAATGTAGAGATTTTGGTATTAAAACAACTTTAGATTGTCCAAAATTTACACTTCTGATATTGTAAGAAGCATTTCTTTGAATTTTTGCTTCTTTTTATCTGGTCAACGAAATAAAGTCCGAGATGGTAATAAGCAGATTCATCAGTATTATTCGCAGTGGCAGCTATTTCGGCAACTGCGGCATCAAAGGGAAAAGTTTTTCTAAAAGCATGAAATTTGCCTTTTGGTTTTACCCTACCAAAATTTCCTCCTAACGCACTGTTTTCCACATGGAAAAAGTATTTGTATCCCACAGAATTAACAACAAAAATCAGGAACAATTTAAGATGGTCTTATCGATTGTCATGACTATACGGTCTTTAAGCAGACGTCGGAGGCTTTGATTTATTACATTTCTCTGTAGACGAGCTAAACAAGTTGTTTGGTCCATCTGAGGTAGAGTAGAACTGCTCCGGTAGTCTACTGGTTAGAGCGTCAGCCTCGGATGCGGGAGGAGGTCATGGGTTCGATCCCCGGTCTAGTTATACCAAAGACTTACAAAAATGGTACTAACAGCTGCCTCGCTTGACGCTCAGCATTAAGAGGTTAGTGTTAAGACTGGTCGGCCTGGTGTCAGGATAATGTGACTGGGTTGGACATCATGCTACATGTCTGCGGCGTGATGCCCCAGTGCTAGACATCACTATAAACTGCCACACTGCAGACATCGTAGCGATGACTGAAAAAATGTTAAAGCTACGTTAAAAATTATAAACACCACACCATCTGAGGTAGAGATAACAATGTTGACGATGTGGATGAGTTGATTGAGTCACAGAAAATACTTTCAACTAAGCAATCTAAAGAACGTCATGTCCAAAATGTTCATTATAAACCTGAGACTGGCAGTATTGTAAATACCATTATGGTCATTTATCCAGTTATGTATGAGAAATATTCATAACTATTCACAAATTGAATGGTTATGAGACTTGCTCTCTAGGGTCTATAAAAATAGCATAGAAAAGCATATTATAGTAAAGAAAAAAAAACTAAGAGCCTCAGAGCCATTAAAACAAGATGGCGAAGAAGTCCTATTTCCGCTTGCGAAATAGGCTGTCACACCGCAGATGCTTTGCAATTGTCCCCAGTTTACTTTTTTGAGACAATGTATTTATAGTAGCGATAGAAGTCATACAAACGATGCAATTCGCTTAAAAGACTCCAGCAAGAGCATGAAAGTACCTGTCATACATATATGTCGTTTTCAGCTAGTAATAACATTGATAATAAATATACTTACCTATTCGCATCCTGAATTTACTCAAAATATATTTTCTTATTTATTACTGCTGATCAGAATGACACGAGATCCATAATTTGATCCTCATCTCTAATTTATACTGTAATTTCGACAACATTTTCAATAGAATCACATTCTCCTTACTTCACTCAAAACGATATTTCCTATCAAACAATACGTAAAACTGCGTCTTTCTGAGAATTCATATTTTTTGAAAATTATGATTTCAAACAATCAATGACATATTGGAAACAGATATGCAGATGAATCAACTCCCTCCAATGCTAAAGTCGCATGTACATCGTACGGATTTGACCCAGCTAATACATCCAGTCCATCAGAAATAGAAAAGTTGAATTCAGTTGATTGACACAAAAATAAAATCATCCACAGATCCACTAGAAAGTTGTTTTAGTGCGCATTCATTCACAATATGATTCTAAATTTCAATTCTAATTAGGTCAAATCAAAATTATTTTTAAGCGAATGACCGAGTTAGCTATCAAATTGAAAGGTCTATGGTCTATGTTATGCGCATTAATTTTGTTTCTGTTTATTGTTGAACCTACGGTTGTGTCTTTACTAACGAATCCAGCATAAATCCAGTTACTTTCTTTCTTGCATTATATTCTTGTTATTATTCAGCCTTAGGTCGAGAAACAAAATTAGTATATAATAGAAAGTTTACTACATTTGTATATGAAAATATCAACTCGCTTTTTTTTCTTTTGAGTAACACTGTATTTCCAATATCTTGCAGTGTTGCTCATAAGCACTAATTCGTATTTTCCGATACAAATGCAGTAACCTTTAAAACAAAAATTAAAAAATATCGTCTTATAGATATACAGAAGTTTTCACCTTGGGTTTTAGGTGGTAGTTCATCATGTTGAAGTCTGCATTCATCAAGACTATGTGTCGTTTTAAGAGACCACGGTGACTTAGATTACATTTTATTTACTTTGAACGAATGAAGGAACTTAGATAGTTTCAATGTACGTCCATTGCACGCCTTGTGCCATTGAACTCTTTGTTCGGCACAGAGAGAATAAACATTTTGTTTTGTAAGTTGAGAAAGTAAACTCTTTTATTCTATTGCCAATCTTTGGTAGTTGTCCAGTAGCATACTTGTGTGTATTTCCTTATTTAAAATTGTTATGAAATGAAAAAGCCGGAATGAAATAATTGTAGACAATACTTACGGGATAAACTGATGACTGGCTTCCGGATTTTCGAATTCTTGCTGTAAGAAGATTAATATATATTATTTTTTAAAACTTTTTTAAGCTTCTTGCAATTTCTAGAGCTTTGTGTTAAAATGGTGGCACGGAAGTTTCCTGGATAGTATAAAATTTGTATTTCACTCAGGCGCCAACATACTCATTTCTTCACCTATATTTTAATATCAAACTGTGCATTGATGAATCAACTACGTAAACCATCAACTCAATTCATATATTTTGGCTGCATTTTATTGTAGAAAAAGTTATACCAGTAGTGGAGGAAATAGATGATAAACCTCTACCTAGTCCTTCGTATGATACAGGACCACGATACCTCAGATCAAGTCGTCCATACGGATCCTCTTGGTGCGTATCCTTGATCAATACTTATAAGATAACGAAGGTTATCCGGAAGCTAATCATCCCATTTCCTATTTTCTTTTCTATCACAATTGTTGTTGCTGGTATTTTGTTGTTCGTATAATTTTAGGTTAATAGTTCCTCCTGCTCATTGTCATCATTTCTTCTCGCGTTTACGTTCTTCTTTCCTTTGTCCTCTCATTTGTCAAATTCTTTATCTTGTTCTATTTACTCATGGACCTGTTGTTATTGTTTTCCTAATCTGGTTGTTCATTGTTTGTTGTTTTTACTCATGTTCTTGTTTGTCGTGTACTTCTTTTTCTTCCTATTCTTCTTTTGTTTTGTGCTAATGCTCGTTTTTATTTTTTTTTTGTTTATGTTCTTGCCCTTATATTTGTGTTCTTGTTCTTGTTTTTGTTCTTCATGTTCGCATTTTTTCTGTTCAAATTATTTTTTCATTGTTATTCTGATTTAATTTCTGTCCGAAGATCCAGCTGTTTCGCCTTACTATAAAAATGGAGTGGAATATAAAGTTAAGCTAAAAAAAATTATCCAGTTGATGGTTGGGTGACTTATGCTGTCATGAAACTTTTAAATACTTTGCCAACAATTGTTTCTCCTAAATTTAATCATTTCTTTGATCTTGTTGTTCCTATATTAAGTACTTGGCTATTTACTTAAGAGAATAAAAAAGGGGAATAAAACTAATTTCGACCCAAATATACCTTAGCTTTAGGTTGCCCAAAAAAAATTACGACGCAAAAATGGTTGGGGGAACAATGTTAACTTGTTAACATTGTACAGATCATATCAGCTGCAATGAGGCTATATTGATATAGGCTGTGTAAAATAAATTAAAAGCAAACATGTTGTCTATCAAAAGAAATAATCATTCAATCAACTAACATTAAGTCAGCATACCGAGAACAAAAATTCTTTATTTCATTAAGTTTATCGAAAGCAAAGAAAACTAAGTATAAATTATTATTATTATTATTATTATTATTATTATTATTATTATTATTATTATTATTATTATTATTATTATTATTATTACTACTATTATTATTAATTAATTAATTAATTAATTAATTAATTAATTAATTAATTAATTATTTTTTTTGTATGTTTTTATTTATTTTTTCCCTCTATTTCCAGGGGACTACCTCCCACCGCCGCAACCCTACCACAGTATTCGTTACCACAACGGTATCCCGGCCCAA
The DNA here is from genome assembly GCA_016746295.1 of Potamilus streckersoni. Lineage (NCBI taxonomy): Eukaryota > Metazoa > Mollusca > Bivalvia > Unionida > Unionidae > Potamilus > Potamilus streckersoni. The sequence continues at coordinate 266,781 of JAEAOA010002072.1, forward strand.
CTCGGATGGCTCTGATGCCGGTCTATAACTGACAACATACTTGTTCAATTCATATTTTTGTATTGTACTTTGAACTAAGTTGTCACGAATATATTATTTAAATTAGAATTGTTTTCCAATGATTTTTTTTTAGTTCCTCTCAGTATCTGAGTGTAAGTTTGTGTATGTCTATATACATTGAGAGAAAGAGTACATATTTGAGAATTAAACACTGTGATACACGTACTCTCAAATTGTACTAATATTTGTTTGCATTATGTAATGAAAAAATTATTATTATACAAGGATTTTGTAAAATTAGGACTCCAAAGGATGCGGATTGATTGGCTTCAATAGTCGACGAATAATGTTCATGTTATTTAAAGACAATGGTTGAGGATGAATAGCCAAGTGATCTGTATTCGTTTTGTCCCATTTATGACACCTTTTGCAAGAGTCATCTAGCATGGGAATTCTGTGTTAAAATGGGGACGTTCTATTGCCTTGACGAGATTCTCCCGTTAGAGTCTGGGAAAGGTCTATACAATGTATTGTTTCTGCTTATAAGGGTAATTTCAGTCGGTCATGGTCATTTCAGTCGGTCAGTGTCATTTCTGTCGGTCAGGATCATTTCAGTCGCTGAGGGTCACTTTGAATTCATTTTCCATTGTTTATAACATTTTGGTATCTTTAAGAATTATATGGGTTGCAAAAACATCTAGTATTTTGAGAATCATCAGTTCTATGAACTTACTTGTGCCTGAAATTGATTTTTATTTTAGGCGTCTATTATTTTTGAAGTATTATATATCTTCATTCTTGTGCTTCTTTCTTACGTTGAATACCAAGTTTGCTCCGTGTTCCTGTCTATTTGATATGCCACTTTTAATGTTTGTGTGAATTATCTCTAACGAGGTGTTCAGGGTGATTTGATTTAGCACCTTTTGACTATTTTGCAACGATCGTGTCCATAGTCCTTGCTTAGTGATTATAACAAAACATTATGTAGTTTATTCATTTTTAAGTTGTAAACGAAGTAATTAAAAACACAACAATTCTGATTTCTATGATAAATGAATAAAGCTACTGTCCCGCGACAAATCACTTACATACATGTTTGTTTATTACCTGTTGTAATCTACGAATGGAACGGAAGTCATGTACAGTAGTGCATAAGTATTTTGCTAAGACGGGAGTTGATTCCGTTTCAATTATGTTGCAGCGGTTTAAAAGAAACAAAACAAACGAGCACGCAAGCAAATGACAACAAGGGTAAAATTATATGATTGTTTAAGCAACTTATATTCTTTAAAATTGCAATGTAGCAAACAAGATGCATACATATTTTCAAGAAGAGAATAAGTATGATAGAAAAATGAGGTAATATATAGACAATGAATAAAATTAGCATGAACCATTGAAACAAATTTCACATTTATCTCTCTCTCTCTCTCTCTCTCTCTCTCTCTCTCTCTCTCTCTCTCTCTCTCTCTCTCTCTCTCTCTCTCTCTCTCTCTCTCTCTCTCAAACAAACACACACACACACACACACACACACTTTAGGTAGGGTCACCAGAGCCCGTTTCGACCCATAGCCTTCTAAGTTTTCGTTGTGACAGTTGATCTTTCAACGTATGTTGACTGAAAATGGGTCAAGGCCACATTATGCTACGTCTAGCAAGAAAGTATGAATAAGGAGACATATACTGTACCTACTATGCAAGATTTTCATTTGAAACAAAGGATACATTTGACCCTTGTCAATAATTTCACCTTTGCCCAAATTTTGGCATGGAATAGACTGCATCGGAGAATATTGTACATCATTGAGTTGTCTTCTCTGTCATGAAACAGCCTACGTCATGCAATGGATTACGTCACGATATAGTCTATTTCATGTAATAGTCTACGTCATGGAATGGTCAACGTCACGATTGAAATAGCCTACGTCATGGAATGGTCAACGTCACGTTATAGTCTACGTCATGAAATAGCCTACGTCATGGAATGGTCTACGTCACGATATAATCTACTTCATGTAATAGTCTACGTTATGAAATAGCCTACGTCATGGTATGGTCAACGTCACGATATAGTCTATGTCATGAAATAGCCTACGTCATGAAATGATCTACGTAACGATATAGTCTACTTCATGCAATAATCTACGTCATGGAATGGTCTACGTCATAAATTAGTCTACGTCATGATATAGGTTACTTCATGATATACTGGAATAGTATATACAATGGAATAAGTATAGGTTATCGGCTGAGTATTTAAAACATTAGTCCCTAGTGTATGTGGCAAAGGATACCCGAGCAAGCTCTGCCATTTTACGCCACATGAACGAGGGCCCAGTATTTGTACATACTAAAGCAATAACCTTTTCTTATATACTTTAAAAAAAATAATATTAATAGTTATATTATATTAAAAGCATTATACAATTGAAACAATACAATTATTTTCTTTTATTTAATATTTTGCTTGTTCTTCAATTTGTGAAATAAACGTAAGCACCGCTCAATAATATACACTTTTTTACTAATTTGAACGCGCGCTTCAGCAGTGAAAAAAACTTTGCTTCCTAAAAATAATTAAATGTTATGTAGCCAAGAAAAACAACGAAATATTGATACGAAAACCAATTGATAAAATGTTTTTCTGTCATGTGATCTGCATGATTTCATTTGGTGGCACTCGGGCTTTTTGGTAGCTGTTTAAAATAGCGAGAGATATTCATAAGGACGTTGCTGTGTTTCACGAGATTCTATTCAGAGAAAATAAAAGTGCACCTTTTACGTAATACAAAATAGAGTCTCTCTCTCTCTCTCTCTCTCTCTCTCTCTCTCTCTCTCTCTCTCTCTCTCTCTCTCTCTCTCTCTCTCTCTCTCTCTCTCTCTCTCTCTCTCTCTCTCTCTCTCTCTCTCTCTCTCCTTGAAATTTTTGGTTTTTGGATGTTGATCTCTTCAGGGTTTCTTTATTTAATTTTAGTGGTGGCTGCATTAGTTATTTTTTTTTTGTAAATTTCAATTTAGACGAATACCATATCTACCCGTCACATTTCGGTATAAAAACCAAACGTTCATTAAGATTGTCATTCCGTAGATATGGGTGGATGTTTTCTTTGTCCTATGTTCTCTCCACAATCTATAACTATCGCTAACGATGCTGACATCTTTCTGTGTCTCCGCTTCATAGTATTTTGCTTTGTTCTGATTTGATATTATAACCACAAAAGTAGCGGTGAATATTTTTACTTAACTCCGGTCATGACTGTTGGGTACTGACCCGTAGCACCAATGGTAAACTAGTAATTATATCAAAATTAATATAAAATATAATAATAGTGTCATAAATTGAATTATATTTAAAGACAATTGATCCGTTTTTTTTAGAACCGATTAACCATTCATTTTAATCAGTTGGTATTTTCTATCTTTTTAATGGGAAATACTATTTATGCCAACTTTGAAACGTTTATCTGTTTTCCTGGATTCACCCACTTACTATATCGTTGTCAGCAGATTATCTTAGAAAAAACTGGATATATGTTACTGGCAATCGACTACCAGTGAAGCAACAGGTATAAAGTAGTGTATCGTTGATCTAATCTATAAAATATATGTGTTCCGATGAAAATGTTAAAATTAAACATAAGAAAAAAAATATAAATAAATTTTAAAAAATTTGATCATTCATAGCTAACTATTGAAAATCATAACTAAAGATTTGATTGTGTTGATTTTCCCATCAATCGTAACTAGTAGTCACACTACTAGGAGTAACCTTCACTGATTCTTAAAATGGATATAGGGGTCATACGTGGCTTTGTTTATATGTTTACCGGAATAAGAGGAAAAGTTTGAACTCTTGGACACAAAAGCTGTTGAAAGTTCTGAGTAATTCTCCTGTAAAATTAAATTAAAAATATTATGTGCCAAAAAAATCTACAAAAGCAGGAGTGAGTGCATGTAAAGCAGCATGTACTCAAACAGTACGAGAAAGTCTGAAACATAAGCACTGCTGACGTCAGCATTAAGAGGTCAGTGTTAGGACTGGTCGGCCTGATGTTAGGAGAATGTGACTAGAATTTTAAAAAAAATATAAAAAAAATGCTGGGTTTTCGCACTGCTTATACTGTTATTTTAAAAAGATCTTGTCTATCTTAAATATTGTTCATAAAACCTTTAAATTCGTTTTCTTTTTTTTAGTGTATGATTGATGGGTGTTGCTATTTAAAAATGGGTTTCACGCCATTTTTCAGCACAAGATACATGGCGGCCAGTATTAATGATGGAGGAAGAACCCTGGAAAACCACAGGAAGCACAACCAACCCTCGAGAATCTACTGGCAGGCTTTCTCGCTTACCCATGTTAGCCGAGTCTGGACTCGAACACACGCAGATAGAGGTGAGATGGCAGTGATCCGTAACTGTCTGCTCTTTAGACCACACGGCCACTGGGGGCCCCCTAATTGATGGATGTAATATGGGTTTTAGAGTATACAGCTTGGTCTTACTGAAAACGTGCACCTGGTGAGCGCCCCCTCCTCCCTCAGCTCTTTTGGCGCCATTTTCCCAGCAACACGAAGACCCCTGCAATTATGTAAATTATGTCCCCTGATAACGCCAAGTCTAAAGATCAGCTTAAAGTGAAACTCAACGCATTCAGAGTATACAAATTTAAAATCAGAGGTTAGTCATATGACCTCCTACACTAATAATAATAATAATAATAATAATAATAATAATAATAATAATAATAATAATAATAATAAAAATATCATCTAATATAATCAATACATTTTATCCATATGTAGATTTACTGTTGTATTGGGAATTCATACTGTAAACAATACAAGATTTTATTTGTCATAATTTTGCAAAATAAATTGAATGTGTCGTTACAATGGACATATCTTTTCGTATACCTTTCTCTTAATGTGCGAAAATAGAGGTCAGACACAAAAGAAAACAAAGGACATTACTGGAATTTAGCAATTGACACATTTGGACTTGCGAAAGAACTGTTAGAACTACATGGGATTTAATTCACATGAATGTAAGTCGTTTTTTTCACCCCTTATCTAGTAAAAAAAAATGTGTTGTTGCTTTTTTTATTAAAAAAAACTTGTTGTTTTTTACTCTTTTTCTTTAAAAAGTTTAAGAACGTAGATTAGTAAAAATAATAACACAATATCTCATTTTTCATTAAAGGTAAAATCGGTAAGTTTCGTTTGGTTGTAGTGAAAAATTCATACTCCCCGTGGTATATCAATGATACAGCGTACACAAGTATACGGACGGTCGGACAGACAGACAGACAGATCGACAGATCGATCGATTGATCGATCGATCGACAGACAGACAGACAGACAGACAGTCAGACAGACAGACAGACAGACAGACAGATAGATAGATAGATAGATAGATTGATAGATAGATAGATAGATAGATAGATAGATAGATAGATAGATAGATAGATAGATAGATAGATAGATAGATAGATAGATAGATAGATAGATAGATAGATAGATGCTGCACTGGTATGTTGCTCGCCTCATGTGTGTATATATATATATATATATATATATATATATATATATATATATATATATATATATATATACATATATATATATACATATATATATATATATATATATATATATGTATATATATATATATATATATATATATATATATATATATATATATATATATATATATATATATATATATATATATATATATATATATATATATATATATATATATATATATATATATATATATATATATATATATGTATATATATATATGTATATATATATATATATGTTTATGTATATGTATATATATATATATATATATATATATATATATATATATATATATATATATATATATAGTTTGTGCAGTATTTTTTATGTTTACAATAATGCTGTTTACGATATTAGCGCTAACGTCAGTCTTTTTCCTAATAATTCCCAGCTTAGTGATGACTACGTGTTTGTGAGGCATTACTGTTCCCGCTACTATAATCTTACCGAATGATCTATATCACGTGGTTGGCCTGGACGTTTAAATTTGCCTGGATCTGTACCTATGTTTGATACTTTTCTTACCATATGAATGTACATCTTGGTTTTGCAGTCTTCTGTGGCAATAAAGTCACAGTTTCGTCTCGTCTTTTATAATCACACCGAGCAAGTGATTGGCTGTTTTATCTTTATTCTAGTACATACAGTGGGCAAACGATTGGCTGTTTAATCTTTATTCTATTACTCACACCAGGCAAGTGATTGATTATTTTATCTTTTATATAGTATTCACTCTAGGCAAGTGATTATTTTTTTTTGTCGTTATTCAGTACTCACACCGGGCAAGTGAATGTTTGTTTTATTTTTTAGTGCTCACACCGATAATGAATAAAAAAAATTTGACATAATTTTTAAAATAGAAAATGTGAATTCTTCCTTCTTGTTTACTGAAATGTTTTATTGGATTTAATGACTATGTATCTTTCTTTATTCCTCAGTTTTTCTTTTCTTTCATGTTTTCGTTTTTCACAACCGAACCCGGAATATCATACAGTTAGTTTAATAAATTTGTTTCCGTGTCTGATGGTGCATCAATACACAAAAGCTTATATAGTGCTGAGGTAAAGGAAGTAGAATGCCGTACTCTGTAAGCGGCTGAACCCTGCAGATATGGGCAGGATTCGAGCTCAATATATATATATAGGCTGTAAGTCTGACAGCAACCACTGAGTCATCGCAGCTCTTATTGTATAATCCAATCTTAATGAAGCAAGGACCTTAGAGCCGCGGTGGCCTAGTGGTCAGAAGTTCAGTGGTCAGTGTATCGGACTCACGCTTGAAATGGTGCGCTTACACCTAAAGATAATGGTGGAAAAAGATTCTTGTTAGAAAGACTGCATCGATTTTATTTTATTCTTTTTACTTGTAAACATGTATGGAATTTTATATAAATTTGTGTTTTAAATATTTTGCAATAATACAACTTTTCTGTAAGTGATCAGTATTTTGATCGCCGCTAGTATGTAAAGTTCGAGTCTATATTACCTGAAATATGATTTCTGAGTAAAAAATGTATCGAAGCTGTCGTTGAATGTACTGGAATAATTAGTAATGTTTGTTACAGTGGCTGGACATAATGACCTTAATTTTAGTGCATTTGTACTCACAAAAGAAATAAAAGTCACGTGAACTGAGTATATAAAAAAAACAACCATTATGGTAATGTTATTAGTTAATAATTGCCACATAAACAAAAAAATACACTACTATCTATGTTGACCATTAGAATTTTGTGTTGGTTTGTTTTAAGAAGAAAGGCTACTGTTTTGTGAGGAGAAATATATTTTTTTGTCACCCTTGCAAATGAAATATATTTCCTAGAAAAAAACTTTATTTTCCAGTTACCGAAACTATTTAGAGAGAAACTTATCATCAGATTCAAATATTAAAAAAGGAGATTCTGTTTAACACCCGAAAAATAAGTACAATGTTGTAAGAAATCGTTACTAAACACTAGTGTTGAGAATGAATGTTGTTATTCTATTTTTTTTTAGCTCAGTTGATTTATATTGGCCCCTTGGAATGAATAAAATATGTCGTCAATGCACAACGAAACACCGTATTCCTCATTTTTTGTTCTTCAAACATTGAAATAAAATTTAGAATACCACCAGTACAATTAATACTGTACTTACGATTACTCGTATTGTCACTCCTTCTCATCCTCGTACCACTACTACTACTACTACTACTACTACTACTACTACTACTACTACTACTACTACTACCACCACTACCACCGGAACTACAACTGATAGTAGAATAAAAGTAACAGTATCACCAGCAGCTGTTTTACTACTAAAAATTCTTTTGCGGATCTTACAAATGCGGCATAATGTCCCACTGCTAGAGATTACTATAAAATGCCACACTGCAGACATCGTAGCGATATGACTGAAAAATATTTAAAGCTACGTTGAAAATCCAAACCAGACATATTATTATCATCATCATCATCATCATCATCATCATCATCATCATCATCATCATCATCATCATCATCATCATCATCATCATTATTATTATTATTATTATTATTATTATTATTATTATTATTATTATTATTATTATTATTATTATTATTATTCCCGCCGCCCGTACTGACAGGCCTTCCAATAACTTTTAACATACGTTGGAGAAAATGAAAAAATTACCCAGAACATTCCCGTACACGCTGTCTGTAACGATCCCAAAGACAAAGTTCAATAGCAATGTCATCATAATACAAGATTGTTTTTTTTTTCTTTGTTTATTGGGGGTTGGGGTGTTTTTTCGATCATTATTACGGACCCAGAGATTTGATAGGAAATGGCAATGAAATTAAATAGTGAAGAAAGCAAAAATTTAATTTTTAGTCGACTAGTTCGTTGTGACAGGGAGAGAACTCTTTCAGATTTAACTGAAAATATAGACCACATGCATGCTTTTAATTCCTTGTTATGTTAATATTAATGTCAAATCTCTAAGAATTCAATTATGGTCACAAGTGCAGTTTATGCAGATAATAAATGTGCTTGTTTTCGATTCAACAGATTATGATAGTACGCTCATGTAAAAATTATGTTGATTAGTTAATAGGTCAATTCCACTGCCTAGACTTTACATTACATTACATCACGTGAGACAATGCAATTGTTAGTGCTGTTTATGGTGAGACAATGCAATTGTTAGTGCTGTTTATATATCAAATATTATTGTCATAGCTTACATCTTTCGTCATTCCTTACAAATGAATTTAATTGATGTGTGCATTTTTATATCTTAAAATTTGTTCCCGTCTTAAATTATGTAGATATGCTCATTAATGTTTAAATTTAATATGTACATATGTTATATTTAACACTTGATTTGTACATTTAATGATTTTTAATTACCATGCTAATAACTTCTAGATTTATAACACCATAACCATAATAGGTCTATGTGAATAAACTGTTGATTTTGATTCTATAAATAGCCTTTAAAATAGCAGCGGAAGAGAAGTTTTAATTTCTTCTAGAACGGTCTGGTTCTTACGCGTGAGTTAGCCTAGTTAGTAAACGATTGGTTTTCTTATATTTGATTCGTCTGTGTAAAAAAATGAACTTAAATTTGATGCCCGCAAAATGTATTAGCTGCAGATCAGTCAAATAGAAGCTAGTCGTATCCGAAATAATTATGTTATTTCCTTTGTTAGAAGGTTTAACCTGGAAGGAATTTGGCTGTGAATGGAGAATGAGTTACGCATAGATATAGAAGCTGATATGTGGTAATATGTTGAAGACAAATAATAATAATCGTCATAAAATCAAAATATTTTGAAAAAAAAGAGTCTTCCTATATCTTTAGCAGGACTATAGATAATAATGATATTAAAGCATAGTTAGTTAGCACAACAAGATATCGTTATCTAAATCTAAATAATCTTATAATATGTAATGTTCACGCCGAGGATATTTACTGTCGGCCAGGAACGGTATCATTTAACCCGCGATGTTGTTTTAACCTGCTATTAAACTTTTACTTTAAGGAAACATTCTGTCACATTATTACACCATTTCTTACCATCTTTTAGGCATATCATTAACTTCATCAGGAATAATTTCCCCAACCCCCTGCTGAACAGGTATCTTTTCGTACCCGGCTTGGTCTGATTGCCGGAACGCATCCTTTGATGCCGGTTTACAATCACGTAGGCAAGTGATTCTCCTGCAACCAGGGCGTCTACTGGTATGTGATATGTTATTCCTCGTCACTTCCAGTGTGTTAGGGTGGGCACATATTGCTTTTCAAGTTAATAAAACTCTTAGTCCTCTCTTAGTAAAAACGACTGATTCATCACTATTTTTCTATATGTTATTTTAACCTTCAGTTTATCTTTAATTGTACATACTTTAAAGAATTTTGAACATCGTTTAATTTTATCTTAAAGGAATTATACCATTTTGGAAAAGTTTATCTTCTTAAATATCTTAGCCATTTCTTTACCCTTTATTTATACAAACAATTGGTTCTAAATAGCCTGGAATGTGCTGATTTTTACCTTAAACCATGATAATACATTCTTACAACTTGTATTTGAAGCGAAAACACTTTAAACCAATCGTATTCGATTTTATTTTTTTTAAATATTTTTACAGGCTGGAAAAGACAGTTATTCTGTACGAAGCGAAAAAGTAATTAATTCTCATATTTGAAATGTTTTGTCATTATAGTTTTAACAAAATGACGTGATAAAAGAGCAAAAGTTTATAAAAATAACAACAACATTACAACTCATTATAATTTTTACACTAAGTTTGCGTATTGCTGTGTATTAATGTGCTCCAAAGGCAACAGAGATATTGTGTTTTATATTAGTTTCCACAATGGTGTACTAATAATGTTGCTCAGTTTTATAAAATAAGGCTGTCACGGACTTTGTTTGTTCCGATGAAAGATTTAAAAAGACAGAAACATTTACAAATAACAGTTAAAAAATGGCATAAAAACCGCCTAAGCACTCTATGAATGTATTCATTCTTCTCACACCCAACACGATGCTATAAAGGATGATTACATAAACAAGAAAGGAATTAAACGCGAAAACTTCATTATTATAAAAGCATATGCTTGCTGTTTGACTGTAGATAGTTACAAAAATGAAATAATGAAATAATGAATAATGGGATCAAGGTGAACTGTACTACCCGTTATTACCATCGAAATCATAGGTTGTTTTATCAATATTTTATTTTTAAAAATCGTTTAATTGTGTACTTAATATTTGTCAATGGCAGGACCTTACTTAATGTGACTGCAGTGATAGGTACTTTGTTAAGTTGGCCCTGTTGGACCTGTATGACTTTTACATTAAAACAAAATTTTATAAGATGTCATATCAATGCTTTCTACAGCAGTTATATTGTTTTATTTATGAATGCATTACCTCAATCATTTACAATTTTCAACCTTTAACATGCTCCATCGCATACACAGCATCCCATCCCCCATTACCACATCACGAGAGAAAATATATATCTAAGCTGGAAAGGTAATCGCAATGAGTAATCTTTTTTAATGGCATTCGCAAAGAGTAATTTTTTTTTTAAAGAATACCATACAATGAATGCGATGCAGTTCTGAAGGACAGAGCTGAGGTTTGAATACGTGAGAGGAACTGATAATGAGAAGCCATATTTTTTTTAAAAAAATCTTACCGTATCGTTTTGCTGTACTAAACCAGATTAGTATCACAATTAACACCATCATCAACAGTACCTTCTGCACCCTTTTGACTCTCATAAGTTTAGCAATGTGACGCAAACGGTGTTGATGGAATGCAGTCATTTTGATCATAGAATTACATGACTCTCACGGATAGATATGCTCGTTTTTTTTGAATGGTTTTGTACATCATATTCTGCCTTGATCTACTGGACAGATACACAGTCAACGCAGTGCATATTTTTATTGCATTTTTGGTAGAGAACGTTCGACCAGTAGTGAGGGATTTCGACGACAAACCTCACCCTTGACCTTCATTTGATTGAGAAGCAAGATATCTCTCTGCACAGCCGACCCATGCAGATTCATTGTCTTCGTATCATTCTTCTGTAATTATAATAAAATATCGATTAATCGATACTAGGCTTTCCTTTTGATCTTTTATAAGTATCATCTACTTGAATTTCCTTCGGATGCAATATTTTCTTTGTTCTTGTTGACATGCTTTCATTCTGATTCAATTTCTGCTCGAAGATTCGGATATTTCATCCTAATACTAAACAATAGTTAGGAAAATATAGTAATCAAAATACCTGGTTAGGATACCTATGCTGAAGTGAAACTTTTAAAAAGCTGTTAAAATCCTATCTACCTTTTTTAAAAGCTTGTGACTTTCTTTTTATATATCCATCACACAACTATTTGCTAGTTCAAATTCAGAGAATAGAAAAAGAAAATCTGGAATATATGCAAATATGTAGGCTTTCGAGTTTCCAAACATTCCAAAGGGCATATGAGAGACGGAAAAAGGAAGGAGCGATCAAGAGCAATGTGGAAAACTTGTAGCTTTGCACAGGACAATGTTAACTAAATAGAGAGAAAATTGTTCCCTAGATTTCATTCTAAGGATAATTTTACATTATATTGTTCTCATTGTTTCGGTGTGTGAAGGTTTCAGGGAAGATAAAGTGGAGGATGAACGTAAAATAGACATTTAAAAATTTAATTAATCATCGAGAAGAGTCACTCAATTTATATAAGTAACTATTTAATTAATTAGGTTTTCTCTAACTTAAGAAAATGAAATGAAATGATACAGAACATTTATTATTATTATTATTATTATTATTATTATTATTATTATTATTATTATTATTATTATTATTATTATTATTATTAAATCTTTATTGGAATTTTCAGTGGTCAACCTCCCACCGCCATGATCACATCATCGCATCACATTGGTACCCCAGCCCACCTTGGCTGTCTCAGATGTCTGCCTACTAATGACATCAGTTTAGTAATTCATTTCTTGTGCCCAGAATGAATTTAATAAAGATATAACAGCTATTAAGTCTAGAATTCGGCGAATGTGGATATGTGAGAAAGCTTGCCAGTAGCTTCTCGTGGGTCGGTGGTTCTTTCCAGTGATTTCCCGGTTTCTTCCTCCACCATTAATACTGGCCGCCATGAATAGCCTATCGTGTGCTGAATGGCGTTAAGCCCAACAACACCAACAGCTATTAATGAACTGTGTTCCAGTAACTGTTTTCTAGTGTCATGGCCGTGTTCGCGTGTAACTTTGTGTGCCTTTAGGTGTGTTTGCGAGAGAGAGAGAGAGAGAGAGAGAGAGAGAGAGAGAGAGAGAGAGAGAGAGAGAGAGAGAGAGAGAGAGAGAGAGAGAATACACATTTCCAGATTTGGTCACGAACCCTCGCTTGTTAAATATCTCTCACGAGCTGTCGAGAACGAGAAAACTAAATTGATGATAAACAATAGAGATGTCCAAGAGCTAATGGGAGATTTGGTTCACTGATAACTTTTTTAATTAGATAAATCCTTTCAAGTACATTGGATACATGAGGTGATCGCGGATATCACGGACTTTTTTTTATTAAGATAAATGTTTTAAAAAAAAACGACAAAAAACTGGGCTAAAGTAGTTTCTGGGTAAGTTACAATTGCGCACACACACACACACACACACACACACACACACACACACACACACACACACACATATATATATATATATATATATATATATATATATATATATATATATATATATATATATATATATATATATATATATATATATATATATATATATATATCTTGGTATAAAGTAGTTTGATACACCGACACTTGGTATCGGGGCGCCCACTGATTTATGTAGTTTTGAGAGAAATACGTATGTAAGGTAAAGTTGTTTGCATTTTAAACATGCACAGTGGAGAGAATGATTTCATACCTCTATGCTTCTTTGATGTAATTTGACTAACATTTCTTTGGATATTCTAGTTTTGGAAATTGTGAATGATCTTAGAAAACTGTTAACTAAAATGACTGGTACCTTGTGCTCCTAAAAGAAAACTGTTAACTAAAATGACTGGTACCTTGTGCTCCAAAAATCAGTCTGAATTTGTCTAAAGTGGACTATGCTTAGCAGCTATTAAAATCGGGAAAATGAACTTACCCAAATTAGTCAAAACCAGCGTCTGAAAGTTCAATGACTGAATTACCAAATATATAAAATGTAAAAAAGTTATCGGCTCTTTTTTTTAAAAAAAATTACCTTTGAAGTTCAGGAAATGAAAATGACCAAGTGGAGCTAGTACCTTTTTGAAAGATGCACATCTGGAGTAAGGCCAAGCTGTATATTCTATAACTCATTACACCCATCAGGGCAATTAAAAATCATTAAATGTACAAATCAAATATTAGATAACACATACGTACATATTAAATATAAATATGAAATAGCATATCTACATAAATTATACACCAAAATAAAGAGAATTAAAGGTTCCTTAAACAATACCTAAGATATACAAGGTATACTTTAGATAGCCAGTATTACTAGCTAGGGAAGTCAGGGATTTTTTTTTCTTTAAAATTCTAACTCATGCAAAATATGAATTCTAGAGCGTCACCATATCAAATTGTTATCCGCCAATGGCGAAATAATACACATATATAAACATTCCTGAAACTGTGCGCTTCTGGGTCTATTTCTGTAAATCAATGACGAATTTCTACTCATTAATTATTATTGACGTGTGAAAATAACAACAAAAAATATAATCCCCGTTTTCAAAATGAATTTAGCATGGTACACAACTGAATTGCAATTCTTTCTTTTTCATTTTGCCCCTCTCCTCTCATGCCCAAGGGACAATATTTGTTGAAATCTGGAGTGTGAGAGAAAAAGAAATTCGGTTAGATTAGAAAAAGTTAACATTAAAACTGTAACTGCACCACGTTTTTCTTTTAATGAAAAATATATACATATTGTGCTATATCATTGATACAGCATATATATATATATATATATATATATATATATATATATATATATATATATATATATATATATATATATATATATATATATATATATATATATATATATATATATATATAATTATTATTGCATCTATTTTAATTAATCCCTGACACACGTGATCCCTTGGTGGATCCAGTACGCTTGTAAGGGTTGTTTTTCACCATATGATTTGTAATCTTTTTATATATATATATATATATATATATATATATATATATATATATATATATATATATATATATATATATATATATATATATAAAGAATACAAATCATATGGTGAATAACAACCATTTCAAGCGTACTGGATCCCCCAAGGGATCACGTGTGTCAGGGATTGATTAAAATAGATGCAATAAACTGACGACGAACAGTACGAAACTAGTAACTAACTAGCCTAAGCTCTTTCGACTCTTAATGAGTCTTTTTCAAAGGCAAATACAAAACATATATACGGCAAACAGATAAACACAAAACGTTGTGTTTGTAAACCTCTACATGGCTGTCTCCACATGGGTTAAAACTATAAATACAACCAGCTTGTATAGACTAGTTGCGGATACAGAAAACGGTGTATAATTTCCTAAAAGTCTACAAGCCAAAGGGACATCTATTTTTACTTTTTGTACATTTATGTAACGCAGATTATATCCCGGATATTTGATTCTATACCGGTTATTCTTATAGTAAAAATTGAAGGATAATAAGAAGATTTAGAAAATGTTAAATTTTACTAGTGCATAGTTTTCATTTTCTAGTCTTCTTGGTTTACACCGCTTAGTTTCAATGTTCTAAGGCGGCGTATCCAGTATGATTCCTTTTCCTTCCTGGTTTCGGAACTCCAGCTGTGGTTGTTAGCAATAGAAATAAGTATTATATCACTGAAAGTGTGGCATGGGGAGGAGAAGTGTTCTGCGACTTGGCTGCTGTAGAGCTTTTTTGTCATCCAATCAGATCTATGAAGGTTTATCCTTTTGTGTAGCTTTTCAGTTTCTCCGACGTACTGACGGCCACAGATCTTAAATGTGATGAGATAAATCACATTATCTGTTTTCCACGTTTTGTTTGGACCATGTATGTTTAGTTCTTCTTTAGTCACTGTGCTAGTGAATGTCTTGGTCTCTATCATATGTTGACAGGTTTTGCACCTTTTATAGCCACAGAGTCCAGATTGACTAGGTTGGTTTTGACTAGCGATTGGCGTTAGCTTTGCCCTGACTAGGATGTCCTTTAGGTTTTTTGGTCTCTGGTAAGCTACTAAAGGTTTGTTCGGAAGTATTAAATTTAACATTTAATTTACCGAGGCTACGACAAAGACCTGATTGCGGATGCAATCCAAAGGGCCAGACAAACAAACCGTGATGACCTACTCAGATATGGACAGAAAGAAAAGGTTGATAGGATACCATTTATTCTGTCCTATCACCCAGACAATCACAAAGTAGGTAAAATCATCGCAAACCACTGGCTCACCGTGCAATCGTCAGACATACTAAACACACACACACACACACACACACATATATATATATATATATATATATATATATATATATATATATATATATATATATATATATATATATATATGTGTGTGTGTGTGTGTGTACAAACAAACATACAAACATGCAGACATATATATATATATATATATATATATATATATATATATATATATATATATATATATATATATATATATATATATATATATATATATATATATACTTTTAAGAAGTTTGAACATCCTTTTCTTTTATTTTATGGGAATGTCTCGATTATACAATTGTGAAAAGGTTTCGCTTCCTTAATATTTTAGCCATTTTGTAACCTTCGTTTATATAAACAAGCGGTTCTAAAAGGCCTGGAATGTGATGATGTGTACCTTAAACCATGATAGAACATTCCTACAATTTTTATTTGAAGCAAGTACACTTTAAACCAATGGTATCAGTATTAATTTTTAAATATTGTTGTACAGGCTGGAAAAGTCAGTTTTTCCTCACGAAGCGAAAAAGCAACACTCAAAAAGTCATTAATTCTCCTATTTAGAATGTTTGTCTCTAAACTTTTAACACATTTCCGTGATAAACGAGCAACAAAGTTTATAAGAATAACAACAATATTACAACTCGTTAAGAAATTATAATTCTTACCCTAAGTTTGCCATTTGAATGGTATTAAGGTACTCCAAAGATAACAGAGGTATTGTATTATATATTAGTTTCCACAATAGTGTACTAATTATGTTGCTCAGTTTTAAAGAATAAGGCTATCACAGACGTTGTTCATTCCGATTAAAGATTTACAAAGAAAGAAACATTTACAAATAACAGTTAAAAAATGGCATAAAAACCGCCTAAGCACTCTATGAATGAATCTATTCTTCCCACTCCCAACACGATGCTAGAAAGGATTATTACATAAACAAGAAAGGAATTAAACGCAAAAACTTCATTATTATAAAAGCTTATGCATGCTGTTTAACTGTAGATATTAATATAAAAAACAGCATTATGAATTGGTAATAAATAACTACTCATATTTCCAAAGGAATATATGAGTAGTTATTTATTACCAATTCATAATGCTGTTCTTGTAATATCCATCTCCATATGTATTTAATGTTGTGTTCAGATTTAGTTTAAGAGGAATAATGTATTTAAATTACATTTCGGAATTAAAAGGTTGTTATGTAGCGGTTTTGACTAAAGCAACATTTTGTGATTATTCTAATTTTATTCAAAACGATATGGAAAATGTTATTGTGACAAATGCTTCTGTTGGTATATTAGCACAGTCAGAACACAAAATTCATTCCAACCACTATTCGTTTGGATTTGTAAAAGAATGCTTAGGATTATTTTGGACTTAGTTCATATAACTGTAAGTTGCTCTTAAATATTCACCTCATTACTTAAGAAGTAAATTACTAGTAAATATTTAGAGAAAACTGGTTGGTTTTGCTTCTTTCTGTTCTTTAGGTTGAAACCTTAGGGTCATAACACCATATATATATATATATATATATATATATATATATATATATATATATATATATATATATATATATATATATATATATATATATATATATATATATATATATATAACTTGTACTTGGGTAAAGTATACTTATAAAATATAGCGTATCAAGAGTAAAGCTATTACACTTTATTCCACCGCTGTTGTACAGGCGGAGCAGTAGTATCGAAAAACACGTTGAAAGACCATTTTTCTATATCAACATTTTGGATTACAGGATGATAAGAGAGGAAGCCCATTCCAACTGAATAAATTGTAGTTTAATATTTCTTCCATAAATTACTGTGATTCAAAAGAAAAATGTTATTTGATAATGAAAATATGCAACGAAAACAAGAAGAATGATTTCATGAATCACAATGGTTTTTGTCCGTTTAAGTGTCATTAGGAATTTTCCCGGTAAAATTGCCGTATTTTAGTGTACTTTGTATAAATCTAAAGCAAAATACAACACAAGATTTTAATTTCTCGAAAAATGATACATCATGCATTACCTCATCGAAAAGATAATATCTACATCACACTTTTCCTAGCATAGTAACAAAGAAGGTCAAAATTGTGTCAGCAGTGCGATACATTTGTGTGAAATATATCCGTTCTCTATTGTTAGGTCATCGCTGTCCACCCATAATACAGCGGGAACGGAAATCCTCCTATACGTTAATTAGTTCCGTTATTGCAAACATTCGCTTTCTGGGTCAGGATATCAATATGGGAGACCAGAGTGTAAAATTACTATAAAACTTACCTCGATGATTCGGAAATAATGCAGATTCATCTACGCAAATGTAGATAAGTGTCTAATTGTCATTCATCTTATAATTGGTCACATTCTTCTGGCAGATAAAGTTATAAATTGATCAAGTGATAATGTCCGGCAAAGCTTCAAAAGGCGAAACCGAATTTTAACCAATGATTATTCAAACAACGTCCATATTTGCTACTCGGTGACAGGGGTGTTAATAATTAAATAAATAAACTGGGATGAAATCGTTCCCATTTTTTATATAACTAACGATTAATAAATTAAGAGCTTACTTACGTCTCCTAGTTATTTACCAATTATATGTAATAATCACAATTTGTTGACGGATGTAAAATTAAAGTTGATTGATTTCAGATTTGGACAGTAAAGAGCTTCATTTTAAAAAAAGCGACGTCAGTTATTTGCTCATATGCAGTCATAACAATTGTAAAATACAACTTCTAAGATACCATAATTATAAGTCACTGCATTTGTATGGGAAAATTTGAACGAGTTTTTTCGGATGGCTATACTGCACGACCTTGGCAAAATAGTTCCTTTACAGGTGGGGTCCAGTATGAAAGGTGTCCAATATCGTGGAATATTGCACGATTCTGACAATGTAAAGTTAACGGTGAAAAAAGATGAGCATTTAATAAACACATTAAACTGCAAGATATCAATTTGTATTTGTTCCACGTTTTACATTATTACGGCGATAACATCACGCAAGATTAGACGAGTAGAGATACCGACCGACATATAAAAAAAGATTTGCCAACAAAAAGTGAATCACTCAAAAGCTACCATTCAAGATATCAACGTGTTTATTATACCTAATTCATCTTTAGACATTGGGAAGTAAACAACTACGGCTATCATGAAACGATAAGGACAAATAGTTGTCCGTACCTGCCGAATAAGCCGACCTTACTCACACATGCCTCGCAAAATATGAAGACGATGATGAAGTATTCATAGTTCTCATAATAGCGACAGCAACGATGAAATGCTCTTTGCAAGGAAAAGACACTTGGAGAACAACGCGGCATCACTGATGTTGCCTATCCTCGTTGTAACCTGCAACGATTCTTGAATAGACTGGTAGCAAACGCAAAATTGTTTGCGGGAGAAATATACATTGCCGATGTATATAAAATGCAGGTTGGCAGAGGGCAAATACAACGACTACCTATGACTTGTAGGATGCACTTCATCGTTCATGCAACAAAATATAATTGAGAATCTAAAACATTAAAGCAGTTATTTTGACTGCGTGAGAGTGAAACAATAATAATTTGTCCGTCTAAAAGGAACAGCAATATATAACAAAATTATTCACCATTCTTAAATAATTCATAAATGTAGACATTAAGTTGACATTACTTAATCGAAATCAATTTCAAGATATGTTATAATTAGAATGTTTTACTCCGCAGACAGTTTGCAACAAAATACAATAAGAAATCTCTTTTTGGATTCAATCGCCACATATCTGGGTCGAATAAAATAGTGTAGATGAATATGTTCACATTTCTAACATTTTTCTGAAGTCAAATATTTGCTTCCGGTTATGCATGTCTATATTTTGTATAACATTTCTTCTGCATGATTGTATCTAATTTTGTTAAACCGTTTGGTATGTAGATTGCATAGACCTATAAATAGGTGGATTCTACTATTAAAACTAATATGTATAACAAGCCTGTTTACGAGTTTGGGGTTATTTCCCATTGGATGGGTCTGTCATGGCAAGTACATCCTAAATTTTCTTTTAATTACTTTCACAATTATGCTATCTGTTATGTTGCAAAAGCAAGTTGTACATTTGTTTCTTTTCTTTTACTTAGTTTATGACCATAGAGTTGTAAGACTCACATAGGACTGCAGTTATGCTTTAGTCACTTGACTGAAACTACCTTCATGATGGCGATACCTGAAAAAAATTATTTTAGCTCATTTTTTTTAACTTGTGGGACGTCAAATATGTTGTGATCGTTATCTGGGTCTTTACCTGAGCCATGATACATGATTACAAGTGTATGTTTAATTTAACCAAACTGTTTAATTGAGTCGATTGATATGAAATAGGTCAAACTTTTACGGGATCGAAACTTTAAGCTTATGTTTGCTATGGCTGACATCGCTCGAGGCCACAGAGATGTGGCGGATTGTGTCAAGTTCGTGTTCTTGGATTGTGTAATGTTGCCGAGCTTAAAAGAAATATTTGTTGATCTGAGCATAGAAATTAGGCAAAACATATATATATATATATATATATATATATATATATATATATATATATATATATATATATATATATATATATATATATATATATATATATATATATATATATATATATATATATATAAAGGTTAATATGGCTCATAACCGAGATAATATTATATGATAAATGTTGCAAACACTTTACTCGCCTTTCTTCACACTTTTCCATAATGATGTATGCACACAACAATAACAACAAGGAAACAAGGAAAAAATAAGGTAATGGAGGAGTACTTCCATACCAATGATTACATATTGCTAAGGTACAATGTTTTCATACTTTATTTTACAACTATGTGTCATTTTTAGACATCGATAAAACAGTAAAGGAAAAGAAAAGAATCATCTTGATTATTTGTGTCCGAGCACTTTGATAACGAACGCACAGGGGTCAAACTACTGACCTTATTTCAGTCGTCTTTAAATCCACTCCAAATTAATTGATATTCTATTTCAGTTATATTTAACTTTATTTGAAGTAGAATTTTTTTTGGTCTCTGCAATTTGGTTTCTAAAGGCATTAGGTTTTACTTCGATGCTGAATACATATAAGATCGATATAATTTATATGGATCAATGCTATGTAGATTCATACATAAAAATTAGATTAAATGTATATAATATGATTAGAACAATCTAACAAAAATTTAGCAAGAATTTCATAACAAGGAATTTTGTGTTAGCGATTTGCTAGTAATCGATCGGTACATACGCTTTTTCTACGGTAAAAATTTGAAATATTCCTTGTGCTTTTTCTTTGATATACTATAACACTGCTTAGTCGGCATTTGTAATATAGACAAAAACAGAAACAATCTCACTGTACTCATGTTTATCCTAAGCATCTGAGACCACTGTTCCATTAGATGCGATGACCTCACCATCCAAACTAACGGCACTCTGCGGAGCCGCAGCAGCTTCAAGTCTGCCCCGTCGTCCGTCTTTGGCAGGCATCGTTGAACATCGCTGAATTATTAAATGCAAAGCTGCAGATACCACTGTTAAACCAAATAAAATAAAAATCATGGTCATCGCCACGTATTGAGGATTTTTCTGTAGGGCGTATCCTTTCTGCAGAGCCACAAAATCCCCGAATCCTATCCTGGTAAGGGTGGTGAAACAGTAGTAGAACGCATCCACAAGATTCCATTCCTCATAATGCGAGAACAGAAGAGCGCCGCTTGTGAGAACAAGTATTGATAGATTCATTGTAACCAGGACAACGATTGTTTCGGACACCTCAGCCTTCTTTATCTTGAAGCATTTCTTGATTTGCTTCATCACGTAGGTAACAAACATGTTAAGTCGCTCACCAACACTTTGAAACATTATAATGCACAGCGGTATGCCAGCCAAGGAATAACACATGCAGGCAATCTTTCCACCCACCGTCTGTGGAGTACTGTGGCCATAACCTGAAAAGCAAAGGGAAAAAAATCAAAATCTTGCTTACACATCCAAGAGTCTATTAATATTAGCTCCAATGTTTTTAATGGATTGGGTATTTAGTCTTTTTTCTACCAGATGTTCGTGAATAGCTTTTGAAAATTGGTGACTCAATATCTATCACAGAGGATAGAATCATCTGAATTTACGTATAACGCCTCTTTCTAAATGAAAGTAAACTACTAACCACAATTCTGATTCCAATGAGGTATTGCATCTACAGCACACAATAATTGCAAAAAAGTATTCTTTTATTCAGCGTTCAAAGTGTATTCACAATGAACTGTGTTACGACTCTACGGTCATAAACTAAGAATTAGAAAGAATCAAAACCAACAATGTTTATAAAACTTAACAAGCAATTTAATTATCAAAGTAATAGATGAAAATGTGAGAATAACTTACAGTATTTTGTAATGAATTCAAGCTAGACCTGATATAGTTCTATGAAAGTCCAAAAGAATGAAAAGTTCTGTATACATTTAAAGACCGGAAATGTTCTGATTCTCCAAGAATCATGACGTTGTCGTGATGGTATTGTTCAGAACTACTTTGAATAATTCACAATAGTTCCAGAATAATATTATGACCACTGTTTCTCCTCTCTAACAATATCTAAGTGCAACATAGGACACGCCTGAGGAAACAAGAACACAAGCAATGAGGATGATCCCAAAATATGAATGAATATGATTTTCCATTTTTCTCTTTATATAAGACTTACACTATGACTATATTTCGCAACATGCCCCACATGACCTGACAGCTCTTGTTACTCAATTTACCTCAAAATTAAATATTTACCTGAAGAAGCCCAACCTGTGAGAAAATCTTTTAATTCTTCATAAGCCGATAGTTAATTAACTCACGGTCGTCCTCAAGTTCTTTTTATTAAGACTATTATTAACAATTACAAAAATGTACGTAAACATTGATTTATAGATTTAATCTAATTGTACGTAATTAATGTTCTTAAAAGCGACTTAGGCAAAGTCTACTAAAGATAATCTGTAAATTTTGTAAACATGAACAAAAATTACAAAAAATTAGATGAAATCATGTACCAGTAGCTAAAAATGTATAAACATGCATAACAATTGTAAAACCAACATTTATACAAGACTACAAATCTAACATTAAGAAAAGCTTTTAGAGAAATATTTTATGACCGTGTAATGTGCGTTACTACATTAAGACACTAAAATTGGAATACAACCCACCCACCCCGGGAAATATATCCATGATAGGCTTTAGCAACAAATTTTCGCTGTCATCGCTAAAACTATTCTTCCCTCATACTGATGTGCTTGTTTCATATATATATATATATATATATATATATATATATATATATATATATATATATATATATATATATATATATATATATATATATATATATATATATATATATATTGATAAAATGCATATCCAGGAAAACTCTATAGCTTTTTTATGGATGAATGATAAGCAAACTCTACACAGCAGACAGTACTAAGCAATGGCTGAAAATACCTCTCGTTTAACTGTAATGCAAAAAGTGCATTCCTTAACTTGCCAGAAGTAATTACTACAAATTAGAGTGGACAGCGATTTAAATTAGTCTTTAGTGTTGAAACAACGACGAATCGTTTTGGTCTAATGAGCATTTGGGAGTAAATTATCACTTCTGGGGGATACTCTACCTTCGGGAGGCACTCGTGTCCTTACCGTAATATGCTCGGCTCTGCTAAATCAAGTATCGGATAAAACAATGACCGAAAGTAATTACAAAGGACGACGGCATCACTGGCTTTAGCGGCAATATGTCTTTCTTCGAGCTAAACGCCTTGTTGTTTACTTAATTATAGGAGAAAATTACTTGGTACTGTAACTTATGTAAACGAGTCTCATTTGTATAGAATACATCCATTTGCTATGAACCCAAACGCACACTTGGGACGATATGCATTACAGCCAGTAGAAGATTATGGCGTTCGTGTTTTAATTTTAAGGGAGCTATATGCACCGACCATAAACCTGGTCTTTAATATTTGCATGTACATATGCCAAAGAAATAATCAGAATTTAATGCAAACGAATAAAATCATAATTTGGAGACATTTTGGAGAGATTCCGTACTTTAAAGCTTCGAGGAAATAGTGCCTGTTACCATAAAGCGTCTGGCCGTTAGATATTCTTAAAGAAGAGGCGATATACGTAGCTGTATGTTCTGCACAGGATTCCTACTGTACACCATCGCTTCGAGAGATTTTGGCATGTTGTATCTCATTTATACGTCCGTGTCTGCATAAAACGGTAGTTGTTCATGGAGGCTTAATGAACTCTCGCTTTTACATATCACTGCCGTTTCAGCTCTGACATCTTGCGTTCGAGTCTCGGGTTCTGCCAATGTGGGTACGTGACAAAATTTTCCAGTAGCTTCACGCGTGTAGGTGGTTCTTACATATGTGTTCTCTGATTCTACATGTCATACTGGCCTCCATTTATTGTGCACTAAAATGGTGTTAAACAGACATCAAGTACAGCATACGATGGACTTTTTCGTCGCCCCTTTTTTTCCTACTCCATATTGTAAGCTTGATGAATGAATGCATCTAGTGATAACAGTGACGTAACACCAAAACTGGGTCAGTAAATAACCTACCTCCCAGTATTTTTAAATGCAGATTCCCATGATGCCCAAGATCCAATTGAAACACCTCCTCTATTGTTACTCCTAGTGTTTTGACAAAGAGAACGTGTGGTGCGCATAATTAGAACTCCGTGATATACTTGAGCGATTTACATGTTACTTTCATGTGTGTGTGCGTGTGTGTGTGTGTGTGTGTGTGAGACAAGACAACAAATGTAATAAATATACATTTTCTCTGCATAAATATTCATTGAAATATGAAACGTCATTGCTTGCATTATTAAATTACTCTAAATTATATTGTCACAACTATCATTTTTGCACATTCGTTACTTTATCAAAAACTATGTAGGACAGATGCAATTGTATTTACATTTGTTTCACTTGTCACCGGTGCACAGCACATGATATGTGTTGATGCTTAAGTTTAAAAGGGTGCACAGAAAGGGATGAAATACTATGCAGTATTGCTAATAGATACCACGATATCAAATTAGTGTTAAGGGATGTTAGCACATTTTTAGACCCCGTGGATGTGAAAAACGGTGTAAATGAGCATACCTTTGCAATTTAAAGGTTTTAATTTCTAGGATATATTTAATATGTACACATGTTTTTTGGAATCGTTAATTATAGCGTTTTAAAAACTGAGATGATATCCATGCATGGATAATAATATTGTGGAATTTGTCATCATCTCAGAAATATCGCAAGATAATTTGCATTGACAATGCGTGTTGAATTGCAATTATTAACTTAAGTAACGAGTACTACTGGCAACTATAATATGTTTCTACTTATGAATTAATGAAATAAAATGAGATTTATTTGATGTTTTGATTGGTTGTGATAACGTTAATATTATGAGCATTATGGGTAAAATAGTGTCTAGTTAAGCCAATTGGCTCATTTGTAGATGGATTGTTACCTTAGTTGCCC
>JAEAOA010002072.1:297500-367500 GCA_016746295.1 Potamilus streckersoni
ATATTCACACGTTTGTATATTATCATGAAAAATGGCAGCACAGTCATAGAGTATCGTGTTTTAAGGCTGAATACCTATAATGCATGAATTCGTGTATAATGATTTCATTATTTCAATATGCCACCTTATACAATAATGCTGCAACTAAGAAAACAAAAACAAAATTTAAGCTGTTTAAAGAAGGATCAGATCATAGTTAAGACTAAGGCGTTTTATGTGAACTAATATTTTTTTAAAATCTATATTATATGGCTTTGAAAAAATTATGAAGAAATCAGTTTTATTCACATGCTATAAAATGATATGTTTATAACGATGGCATGGATTACTTTATCCGAATATCCAACAGTAACGTTTTGGAGATTATAGTAAAGAAAATGGTGCACGATAAACAGTAAAGAAAATGGTACGTGATTACAGTAGAAAAAAATGGTACAAGATTACAGTAGAGAAAATGATACATGATTACAGTAGAGAAAATGATACATGATTACAGTAGAGAAAATGATACACGATTACAGTAAAGAAAATGGTACACGATAAACAGTAAAGAAAATAACACATGCTTACAGTAGAAAAACTTGTACACGATTACAGTAAAGAAAATGGTACATGCTTACAGTAGAGAAAATGGTACATGATTACAGTAGAGAAATGCTACATGATTCAATAGAGAAATGATAAATGATAACAGTAGAGAAAAATGGTACATGATATCAGTAGAGAAAATCGTGCATAACAACAGAAGAGAAAATGGTATATGATTACAGTAGAGAAAAAGGTGCATGATTACAATAGAGAAAATGGTGCATGATTACAGTAGAGAAAATGGTGCATGATTAAAGCAGAGAAAATGGTTCATGATTACAGTAGAGAAAATGGTACATGATTATAGTAGAGAAATTGTACATGATTCAGTAGAGAAATGGTACAGGTTTACAGTAGAGAAAATGGTAGACGATAACAGTAGAGAAAATGGTACATGATATCATGGTGCATGATTAGAGTAGATATGGTACATGGTATCAATAGAGAAAGGGGTACACGATTACAGTAAATAAAATGGTACACGATAAAAGGTAAAGAACATGATACATAATTACAGTATAGAAAATGGTTCACGATCACAGTAAAAAAAAATGGTACATGCTTACAATAGCGAAAATGATACACGATTACATTAAAGAAAATGGTACACGATAAATCAGTAAAGAAAACGATACATGCTTACAGTAGAGAAAATGGTACTCAATTACAGTAAAGAAAATGGTACATGCTTACAGTAGCGAAAATGGTACATGATTACAGTAGAGAAATAGTACATGATTCAGTAGAGAAATGGTAGATGATAACAGTAGAGAAAAAGGTACATGATATCAGTAGAAAAAATGGTACATGACAACAGAAGAGAAAATGGTATATGATTACAGTAAAGAAAAAGGTGCATGATTACAGTAAAGAAAATGGTGCATGATTACAGTAGAGAAAATGGTGCATGATTACAGTAGAGAAAATGGCGCATGATTACAATAGAGAATATGGTACATGATATCAGTAGAGAAAATGGTGCATGATTACAGTGAAGAAAATGGTGCATGATTACAGCAGATAAAATGGTGCATGATTACAGAAGAGAAATGGTACATGATTCACTAGAGAAATGGCTCATGATTACAGTAGAGAAAATGGTAGATGATAACAGTAGAGAAAATGGTACATGATATCAGTAGAGAAAATGGTACATGACAACAGTGGAGAAAATTGTATATGATTACGTAGAAAAAATGGTATATGATTACAGTAGAGAAAATGGTGTATGATTACAGTAGAGAAAATGGTACATAATGTCAGTAGAGAAAATGATGCATGATTACAGTAGAGAAAATGGTACATGCTATCAGTAGAGAAAATGGTACATAGCAACATAAGAGAAAATGGTACATGATTACAGTAGAGAAAATGGTGCATGTTTACAGTAGAGAAAATGGTACATGCTATCAGTAGAGAAAATGATACATAGCAACATAAGAGAAAATGGTACATGATTACAGTAGAGAAAATGGTGCATGATTACAGTAGAGAAAATGGTACATTCTGATACAAACATGGATCATCTTAGGTTCACCGAAGCTTAGAAAATATTTGACATTCACGCTGATCTGAAACAAAGTCCGATAAATATGCATTCACCCGGCATGGGGGATAGTATATTATTTCATTGGCAGCTTTCCACTCATTAGCTGGATAAACACGCAGATTAACCGAATTTGTGAAAATCACTTCTTGACTGATAACGTTTAAAAACATTGTGTCAGCATTATTCTTTTGGATATTATACAACCGATAATTTTAGACTGACTTAGCATATAACACATCTCAAACAGAGTAATAATTTCGAAACACGAAATAATTGCACTTCAGACACCAATACTACACTTCTTTAAATAGTTTATTCAACTTAATCAATCAGCATGTACGACATTTTCATGTTAGAAAATTGTTTTCCTTATTGGGCTAGGGAGAAGGTTGTGGTAAAGGCAGCTCTTATTCTGTCAGGTTACACTTTGGTCTCGTTTATTTGTAAAGTAGCTATTCCTAGTCCAACTTCAACTCACGAAGATCAAAACTTCATCCGATGTTATTGATTTAACCCTGAATATGTCATGGATATTATTAAATACACTGGTTGAGTATCCAATCCATGCCAGTCTGAGATAATATTTCCAATAGTTTAATATCCAATGTATGCCAGTCTGAGATAATATTTCCAATAGTTGAGTATACAATCCATGCCAGTCTGAGATAATTTTTCCAATAGTTTAATATCCAATCCATACCAGTCTGAGATAATATTTCCAATAGTTGAGTATCCAATCCATGCCAGTCTGAGATAATAATTTAAATAGTTGAGTACCAAATCCATGCCAGTCTGAGATAACATTTCCAATAGTTGAGTAGCCAATGCATGCCAGTCTGACATTATTTTTAATAGTTGCAAAATTTCTTTCCTTCAGTTAATGAACTAAACTGATGTATATTTTTCAAACCAATGTAGTTAAAATTTCGTTGTCTCTTATTTGTGATGTTTAAAATTACTTGTTTTCAGTCTTGCTTGCGTCTCTTTTGAGAAATAGTTATCTCGGAATAGGTGGAAACCTTACGTTTTTATCCTATCAGTTATGTGAATTTTATTTCTATCGATTTTTCTTATAACCATCTTTGTGAAAATGATTAATTTCATTTGATCGAAAATGGACGACATCAGTACATTTGATAACTACTTATAATAAAGTCATCACGATAGTTTTGTTGTTCAAATGCACACACCGATCTCTACACAATTAATGCTCTTTTTAAAACTCAATATCACACTGTATGAATGATATGATTCTAGTTCGTAAAATATGTTACAGAGAGAAAGGAAAGATAGCAATTTCAGTAAAATCAACAAGCAATTCATTTATATACGATTACAAGTATATTCCTACAGACTCATCTAAAACAGGGATGAGTTTTTTTTTTCTTTTTACTGAATTACATCGTAACAGGACGAGAGGAACTCTAATGAAAAAAACCCAGTCTAATGGTAAATGCAACTGGCTTTGAACTGAAATGCTGTTAATATCTGACCGTAATCTGAATTAAAACTTACAATCATTGTTAAAGTTAAGCAAACAATTATTATTATTTTTGCAGCTGTTTTATAATTTGATCTTTATTCGATTCAGTTCGACATCTTAGGAAGTAGATTACAGGAATAAAGTACATTTTGATGCAAAATGTGTTTAACTGTATCCATTTTGAATAAAGTAAAATAAACCAACCATTTGAAATTCAATCTTAAGCACCCCACACCCCTCGGAAAAATCCTTCCATTTAAACATCAGTAAAACAAAAAATTTTAACGTGATAGAGTACAAGCTACCTCATGAGTTAATTGCCATTATGTTAAAAATAAATCATACGAAGACACAAGGGTCTGGACTCATACAAAGACTTTCAGTTCACACATCTATTTTACCACCCACTTTAAAATGCTATTTTTTGTTCACTGAAAGTCGGGCGGGGATAATGGAAGTTTATTCTATTTTATATCAAGAATGTATCGTGCCCAGAATTTAGATTTTATAAATGGTATTAAAATTTAAAAGAATTATTAACGTCTATTATTATGTATTTTTAATATCAAAAATGGAAACAAATTTAAAATCTGTAATTGTTAAAAGTACAAAACAACAATAAAAATGGATCTTAAAGTAACAGTATACATACGTATTATTGAGCATTAAATCACAAGAATGTGTTACGTATATGTTTTTAGGCACCAAGAAAAGTATTAAATAAGGCAATCAGTCGGATTAATTATTATATTGATTAAAAGCTAATTTAATTGACTCATTGTCTCTAAGTATGGTATTTTATGTTTTAAATAATGGTACTGGACCGCCATATTATTACATATTTGTCCTATGCTGGGACTGCATTCTATTTTAGATATGATGTAATGAATTGTAGACCATTATTGACAGGTTTTTTTATCAAAATGTCGAGCCTTATACGAGAAATTTAGCATTAAACTTTTAGATTACAATCCAATTTAAACTCTACTATCCAACTCCACTCCCATGATTACTGTCCAACTCTACTCCCACGTTTTGGTTACTATTTGACTATATAAACCTATATTTTGATTGCTATCCAACTCCACTCCCACGTTTTGATTACTAACCCAAATGTACTCCCATAGTGTAAGTACTATCCAACTCCACACCACTCCCAAGCTTACTATCCAACTTCTCTCCCACGTTTTGATTACTGTTTGAATCCACTCCTATATTTTGATTGCTATCCAAATGCACTCCCATAGTTTAATTACTATCCAACTCCACTCACATGATTGCTATCCAACTACTCTCCCATGTTTTGAGTATATTACGATCATGTGGTCATAAACTACACAACAGTATTAAGCGAAGCCAATAGTTTTGTAAAACTTAACAATTTCGTTATCAATATTTTAAACAAAGATTAAGAGGATCGTACAGTATTATGAGGATCGTACTGTATTTTGACGTGAATAAAACATAATCCTGAAAAGTTCTCTTAAAGACCAATGAATGAAAACATCCGTATAAACCTAAAATGTACTGGTACTCCAAAAATTGTGATGTTACCAAAATTGAGTTGTCCAGAACTCCTTTAAAAAATTCGCAGTAGTTCTAGAATAATATATAGTCCAATGAGCACTTTCTATATCCATTGAAAGCCCAAACAATTGCTCACCCTCTCAAATACTATCTAGGACAACATAAAACACGACTGCAGACTTAAAACAGGAACGGAAATAAGAATGACTCCGAAATAACCATAAATCAGATCGCCCATGTCGCTATTTATCTACACCTACAAGAGACTTTTACCAATGTATGTCGCAATATGCTCCACATGACAAATCTTATTACATAATCGTTTCAAAATACCAAATCATGTGACCTAATGTATCCAATAGAAATTAACGGAATTCTTCTAAGATACCGCCTGTTCAGTGGGAAAAGACCGAATCTTGTCAACATATTTACTAATAATTTTAATAAAAATAAACATTAGTTATAAAGCCTATTCACTTTTACTTTCCTTGCACTTTAAAGAGCCATTCGGAACGTACGCAAAATTTAAGGGTTTTTTTTTGTTATTAGCAAACAGAAAGGGAGAGTTAGGAACTGATTTATTGTGATGGCGTATGATGCAGAAATGATATGATTCATGGGACACTCATGAAGAGTATGTAATGCTATCATCAGGTCATGTGACCATCCTATGAATCAATTGAAAACGTGAAATAGAATCTAGAAGTTTTGATGTGCATGGATTCCAAGGACCGTCCAATTGATAATTAAAATTTCCAAGACAAATCATGTTACCTGCTATCATCATACTGGAAGTTAGGAACCTGATAATTACTGCTTTTGTTATGACCCCACACACACACACACACACACACATACAATTGTTTGTCACGTAGTGAGCATGAAAATTTATCAGCAATGCCCACATATACGTATATAAATGGAGAACTGAACAATTGGTTCATTCTTATTTTGGATTCTCATTGCATAAGTGTATCGGTTTTCAGTCTGAAGATGTTGTATTTGGATATAATTAAAGATGGATATGTTGTTTGGATTATTCGCTACAACGTGCCAACAGGACTAAAATGTTATTCTGGGAATATTGTGGACTTATTCAAAGATATTCTGGACAATGTAATTGTGATACATCATGACTGTTCCAGACCAATGCATTCGATATTATGAAACTTTTTCGGCATATTCGGTCTTCTGTAGACCCTATTAGGATTAATTTGGATTAAATTTATAATACTGTAATATCCTCTTCAATTTTCATTTTATAACTTTGATAATTATATTATTTGCCAAGTTTGAGAAAGCTTGCTGCTTTAGTTTGTTCTGCTACTTAGTCTGAGACTGAAGAATTTTAACACTATATGACTAGAAGCAACACACAATCGTGACATGACTGATAACGCAGAATTTGTTCTAGCTTTGATAGGTGTTATTTGACCTCGGTTATCATGGGAACGAGTATATGATATTTAGCCATCGACACAGTAAATCGAAATGGATTTTGATACATTGATTATCTATAGCACATATGCCTAGGTAAGATTTGCTATTTCAAGAACGAATGGAATATATCGAATTGATCACAGAATGTGCTTTTCTAAAGATGTTTATCACATCCTCATTAGACGATGCAACATGAGTCACTCAGCGCGCTTTCGGTTTACAAATTTAACAAGTCGCATACCATTCGATGACGCACAATGGAAAATATAATGCAGAAATGCTTGAACGGCTAACGTACTCAGAATAATGAATACTATTTTAAAATAACGATATCATTTTCATTCTGAAACGCATTCTCGTTGTTTAATCTCATGTTCATGTCTCTGCCTACAAGTAAGGCTACGTTGCAATCTTCGTGTTCGTCCACTGTCCTTCCGTACAGCACACAATTCCTTTAGAGCAACCAGCCAGTAGTTTTGATGGAATGCCATAAAATATAATTGGTGATACTAATTGTACCAATTGCTAGAATAAAATAATTTGAACGTATGCTAATCAGAAGATTCGAGTAATTGGTATAGGAGTTATATCCCTTTTATACTTGAAACTATCGTTGTGTATCACAGAATATTTTGAAGGCAACTACACCCCTAGATTTCAACGGATTGACAGGAAACTTGGGAAATATTATGAGCATTATCTGAAGATTTCCTGGATCGACAAACGATTGTTTTCTTAGGATGATTTATAGTTAATACCAATTATCTTTAACATCGAGCCTAATATAGAGTATTACGGAATTTTGTGCGGGCAAAATCTGTCACAGTTTAAATCTTATGCTTGAAGATGCACATTTCGATCAATCGCTTTGATATCTCATGTTTCTCTAAGAGTTAATGCTTATTATATTCTGCAACTAAATGCAATGCACAAAAGAAATTGTTTTGTAAGAAACTGTCATTCATTTTGTTTTGCTTTCATTTCTTTCGGGGTTTTTTTTGCTAGTATTTTGTTAATGATAGCTATGAAAGTTAGCGTATACTAAAATCATCACGGCGTATACTAAAATCATCACGGCGTATACTAAAATCATCACGGCGTAAGCTAAAATCATGACGGCGTATACTAAGATCATCACGCCGTATACTAAGGTCATCACGGCGCATACTAAGATCATCACGGCGTCTACTAAGATCATCACGGCTTATACTAAAATCATCACGGCGTATACTGAGATCATTACGGCGTATACTAAAATCATCACGGCGTATACTAAAATCATCACGGCATATGCTAAGATCATGACGGCGTATACTAAGATCATCACGCAGTATACTAAGGTCATCACGGCATATACTAAGATCATCACGCTGTATACTAAAGTCATCACGGCGTATACTAAAATCATCACGGCGTATACTAAGATCATGACGGTGTATTTTAAGATCATCACGTCGTATACTAAGGTCATAACGGCGTATACTAAAATAAAATCGGTGTATACTAAAATCATCACGGCGTATACTAAGATCATCATGGCATATACCAAGATCATCACGGCGTATACTAAATACTAACATCATCACCTTGAGATACACGTTGAGACAAATCGTTGTCACTCTGGATTTCTCTGCATGTATTTTTCTTTTTCGCTCTCTCCTAGATGCAATATAATACAGAATTTAGTGAATGCAGCGAGTTTGCAGATTTAAGTGGGTTATTGTGAAACTTAGCACATATTAGGCTCATTATTAAATAACACAAGATGACAAATCATTTCTTTGAAAATATTTTTAGAAGAGCTTTGCTTATAATATTACCCTAGACTCCTCTCATTCTTGGGGTTGGAGAGGAACGTGAGCAAAATGTTCACAATTAATGTTATTATAGATATGTAACTTTGTTTAACTTAGTGCAGATGTAGTAGTTATGTTCAAAATAGATTCAGTTGACAATTGATGATAATTCTTATTACATTTTTTTTTAATATCAACCTCAAGATCAAATTATTCATGCAAGGAATGGCTGGACTGATCAACAAACACGTATCAAGTTATATAACCATAGAAACACTCTTTATAACTTAATTGCATGCTTGTATTGTATGACTTAGTGAAAATTTATATAAAATGTACTTATCAGAATTCAAAGTACTATAACAGCTGATTGTTTATTATGTCCGAGGATGATCAAAGATCAAAATGTGTTTGAAAAAACAGTATGTGTCGTTAGGAATGTTTAATTGATGTTTATTGCTTACATGTTGATTTACTAAACTTTTGCTACATTACCATTACTGACTCTATTTTCGTTTTATATTATCCCGTAAAGCACCGTTTAGCGTCTCTTTTTCATTTTGCATTAATTAATTCTTAATTGTGCCAATTCAAAATACGCTTACCACCCAAACAATATAATAGTAGTCATTGTTCCTTATATAATATCCATTAACGACGAATTTAAAAAGAATGTTTTCAGTGCTATATGTGAATATACGTTAATGATATAATGCATTCAGAAGTATTGACAATTGAGCAGAGAAGTCATTCCTTTTCAGTTCTGGAGATGAAAATGTCGCTCACTAATTAGATGATCTAATTAACATATATATATATATATATATATATATATATATATATATATATATATATATATATATATATATATATATATATATATATATATATATATATATATATATATATATATATATATATATATATATATATATATATATATATATATATATTAGTTATTGACCCGACCCCACTTGCTCCATTTTAAACTATACCATTTAGTTTCTCTTTTATTCTTTTAAAATTTACAACTAATTCGTATATGTTCAATACAATACGTTGTAGCTGCTGTAAATTTATTAGCCTTTGACGGGTTCAGAAACTACAAGCCCGACAATAATCACGTTGGCGCTATTTATTCTTTATATGCACATCTATGTGTGGCTTTCAAAGGAAAATAATGATAAATATAATACGTTCAAGCGTATTGAAAATTGAACAGAAAGAATTAGTTTTCAATTCTAAAGATCATGTTCTCGCAATATGAGGTCGAAAACCAACAGTGATTTTTCTCAAAATTGGCATTTTAATTAGCCGCCAGTGCGGATATATCTTAGGGACTGACTCAACCTCAAATGCTCGAGTTTGCTGTGTGCGTGTATGTATGTGTTTGTGTGTGTGGTATTTAGTAGAGAATAAAAATCAATTGCGATATTTCTTCCAAATTCATTTTTAATGGTTCGTTAAGGTCTACACGATGGTGAATTGCAAGCAATGTTCATTGCTACGAGAACAAAGGTAGCTTTTGACAAAGTCTACTATGAGTCGCGAAGGACTGATATGTACAGAACTGATATGTACAGAACGCTTTGGTTTTCTTCTAAAGTGTGCTATGAATTGATACATTTCTATCATACAGAATAAGATGAAATAATAATGTTCTTAAAGCAGGATATGATTATATTTCAGCCGAGGAGATAAATTTTGTAATCTGTATAATCATTCATACCCTTTTCACGATTTGTAATGAATAATAACTCACCATCTGTATAAAGTGAGTGTTTCTGATTATATGTTGACCATTAATATTTTCCACGCAAATCAATAAACAAATCTAAGAACTTGAGTTATTAGTGGAATGGATGGTTTACAAGAATTAAGTATTTAAGATTTGAACAAGTGCCACTGGACAGGAAATTTTGGTGAAAAGTTGAGATATTACATTCTATTATATTTATCCTCGAAACATATGTATACTCATTTGTTATTATTGGTCATATCCTCTATTGCAGCATTGGATTAATTTCGTTTCTACCTACACAATGTCTGCATCTTTGGTAAAAACTATATTTGTTTTCCATTTTTTTTTCTATCATCTTTACTATGTTCCTTTGGGAAAATATGTTAAGTACAACTTTTCTATATGAATGTGTAAAAGGAAATGTCTTGAATGAATTTGTAATATAGCATTTATTTCCGTATTTCATAGGTGTGTGCACGTGTGTCTGTCTGTCTGTTGCCTTCTTCCTCATTCAGGTGATGTAAACACTTTTCCAATATGAATATAAACTGACTATTCACACATTTGAGGCAATTTGCTAGATTTAATGTTTTATTTACACGTTATAAGTGCTCGTTTTAATATCTTGTCCATAAAAATACGAATAATTAAAAACCTGTTTGTGTAATCGTTGATTATAAAGTTAGTCATGCATTCAATCTACCGTACTTTGTTTACTTTTTGTAAGGTTTATTTTGTTTCCACGTTTAATTAACATTTGTTTAAAGATGTTTGCTTTCCAACTCAAAGTCGTGATACTTTTGACAACCATTTAAAATTTGTGCCAACATACAGAAATATAATCTCTTAAGGCATATCTTCAAACTTTATGAAGAAAACAACGGTACATAGATCGACAACAGGATAGTTTATTTTTTAGGAATTAGCAATATTTTTAATCTTTTCAAATATGTTAATGATTTCGGATCTATGCTAAATGTCGACACTTCTACTGTTGACCAAAATAAAAACATTTTACTTTTTTAACTGACGTGTCTCCAACAACTGAATGAACAAATGCCCTGTCGGTGAATTCTCATTCATTTTTCTTTTTAAAAGCGTAGAAAAATTTGTTTTTTCCCGGATTATCTGTGTTTTTGGTGTTCGACAAGGCTTAGTTCTAAGCCCCGATATCTTCATTCTGTACACTAAGAGTCATAATAAGAGTCTCTAGAGTCATAAGTAACATCAATTGTCTCTCCAATAATACACTAATGACCCTCAAATCTACAAATCCAGTTGCTCAACTGAAGCAGAGAGGTGCTTTTTTGATGTGAAGCCATACATAACATGTAACAATCTACAGATGAATGAAACTGAAGTCATAGTGATCACCATGAAAAGACATTCTCATCCCCATCATTTACCTGTAATAATTGGCATTAGCAATACCAACATAGAATTTAGCAGGTAGTATCAATCCTAGATGTCTTGACAGTATTCTCTGATTGTACCAACATGTATCAATCTCTACATGGATGCATATATGGAGCTGAACCACACAAGCTGCGTTCACAATTTTATTTCGGTTGATGCCTCTAAAGCTCTTGTATGTTCTTAGGAATTTCTGGTCTAGACTATTATAATTTACTTTTGTCTGGTTTGTCTCAGTTCAAGGTAACTACCGTGGAAAATTCAAAATATTCAAGACACGACTGCTCGGACCAGTTCATAGAGTACTAAAAACTTAAACATCTCTAACCTACTTCTGTAGCCTTCACTAATTACTCATTAAATCCAGAATCAAACACAAAATTTATTCACTTCACTATATTTAGTCGATTGACTTTAGTCCAAAATACCTATCTGATGTCTAACTTGACGAGGTTTGAACACACTTTGATACCATCCATACGTGACTGGATTTGAATGAAGTTTGATACTATCTATACTTGACTATATTTGAACACATTTTGATACCATCCATGCTTGAATAGATTTGAACAATTTTATACCACATAAATTTGACATAGTTTGACCACACTTTTGCCATCCATGCTTGACTAAACTTGCACACACATTGATACCATCCATACTTGGCTAGATTTGAACACACATTGATACCATCCATACTTGGCTAGTTTTGAACAAACATTGATACCATTGATACTTGACTAGATTTGAACACACATTGATACCATCCATACTTGGCTAGATTTGAACACAAATTGATACCATCCATACTTGGCTAGATTTGAACACACATTGATACCATCCATACTTGGCTAGATTTGAACACACATTGATACCATCCATACTTGACTAGATTTGAACACACATTGATACCATCCATACTTGGCTAGATTTGAACACACATTGATACCATCCATACTTGGCTAGATTTGAACACACATTGATACCATCCATACTTGGCTAGATTTGAACATACATTGATACCATCCATACTTGGCTAGATTTGAACTCTCTTTGATACCATCCATACTTGACTTGATTCAAACTCTTTAATACCACACAATTTTGACAAGGTTAGAACATGCTTTGATACCAACCAAACTTGACTAGAATTGAATGCACTTTGATACCATCCATACTTGACTAGAATTTAATGCACTTTGATACCATCCAAATTTATAATTGGACAGACTTACACACCATACAAACTTGACTAGATTTGAACTCATTTTGATATCATCCAAATTTGATAAGATTAGAATACACTTTGAGACCATATCAACTTGACTAGATTTGAATACTTTGATACCATTCAATCTTGACTAGATTTGAGTCATACATTGTTAAAGCTACGTTAAATATCAAAATCACACACTCTCTCTCTCTCTCTCTCTCTCTCTCTCTCTCTCTCTCTCTCTCTCTCTCTCTCTCTCTCTCTCTCTCTCTCTCTCTCTCTCTCTCTCTCACACACACACACACACACACTCACGCGCACACACACACACACATAGTATAGGGTGTTGGATAGAAGACTAAAGGGTATTTAATCACTTGACATGGCGACTTGGTATGTATAAATGGTGTTATGGATTATAACGCCAACATTACTATTCCCATTTATCTCCATTATCATTCTATCTTTTAGCAAAACAATTTGAACAATATCATTCACGTTTGTCCCCACACACTTTCAACGCATTGTCAATATGAACTTTTGTCTCCATAGAAAATTTTATTATCGGATTTCCCTTACGCTCAATAAAATGCGATCAGTGAAATCGAATAATATTAAAGCTAATGACAATTTTAACAAAAAACGTTCCGTACGTCCGTAATAAGGTGCATATTGTATATTGAGGTCAACTCTAATACAGGTGCTATCTAAATCACATTGATGGCAAATTTACCATTTACCCTCAATGTTAACCCTATGAAGAAAGGTGACGTAGAAATTGCCCTACCTGGCTCATACAACAACTCATTTCAATGTTTAAAATCATTAATAGTCAGTTTGGTAGGGAACCATACTGAGATACTTCTCCAAGCAACATCTGTATTTTAACTTATTTTGACAATTAAGTGACACGTCTCTGAACCAGGGAGTAAAAGTATGAATGTATGATCATAAACCGTACCTTTTGCGATCTAAATACTGAGCGTTTGAACATCAACGTTAGTTGTATTTACCGAGGTATTTGTTTTCACACCAATCAACAAATTATCTGCTGTACAATGT
Organism: Potamilus streckersoni; assembly: GCA_016746295.1. Classification (NCBI taxonomy): domain Eukaryota; kingdom Metazoa; phylum Mollusca; class Bivalvia; order Unionida; family Unionidae; genus Potamilus; species Potamilus streckersoni. Next base: position 311,313 of record JAEAOA010002072.1, read on the forward strand.
ATAAAAATAATTAAGTTTTATAAGTACATAGTTACAATAAAAGTTGCAAACAAAGCATACGTGATATTGTTGCATTTATGTTCTATTTAGAAATAGCACACGTATCAGGTCAACGTATAACTCGTGAAAAAAGAGAAAACATAGTATCGATGAAGATACAAGTAAACTATAAGTTTAAAATATGGAGCACCTTGTACAAGATTGTCCAATTAATTACGAATGATGTGCCTCCTGTCCAGCATGGATTAAAGATAATGTACCAACAATGATTTTAAAAGCACAATTGTCATAATTGTACTATTGACAAAAACGAATTGTTTTTTTTTTATCATAAATTCCTCCTTTGATAACACTTTGAAATTGCATATTGTTGCGAAAGGAATTCCCATTCAGTACTATCGTATTTCGGAAACATTAAAAAAAAATTAAACCATAAGATTTGATGGCGCAGATGTGGCAATACATGGGATTACATTTTTATAAGAAGGTTACCTGTGTCGGCGTAATATCAATACAGTTGTTGTTGTAACTGTTTTTAATGTGTAGTTTAGGAATCATGCATATTAAAATATATGCTTAAAAGTGGTTAATAAAGATTATTTTAATGAATGATGCTAATGCTACGAGTTTTTATCGTGCCAATTAGGCGGTTTAACAGTAATGGGTGAATTTAATATCTCTCTTGTCTATACCACTCTCTTATTTGCATGCTGCCGAAAGGAGATATTATGTTATTTAGGGTACATTGATTATATATTATAAGAGTACGATATTGACACTTACAAAACAGTTATTGAAGATGAGTTTAAGAAAACGATAAACAGGTAGAAGTTATGACAGTTGGCAGAAGTGAGCGAAGGTGCAATATTCGTCTGAACGTTAATTTCATCACATTGTGGTAGGACAGTTATGAATCTACAAAATGGTGATTATAAGCAAAGTAAAAAGAGAAAATCTTTTTGGAAATCGCAGACTTTGGCCCATAAATCCTGTCCTTTAAACTACGCTTCACTGCGATAATTTTCGTAGGTTTATATAACATTTGAAACAAAATACACTGAAACCTAAACTGACTTTACAAACAAAACTCTTTCCGGACTATTTCTTACAAACAAAACCCTCAAACCGAACGATTCCTTATAATGAAGCTAATATAATATTTATATTGAGAAATTCCTGTGAACTACAAACATTTTTTGCATCTCAAAAACCGTATTGGACGGACGGATGGATGGATGGATGGATGGACGGACGGACGGAGGTATGGATGAATGGATGTGTTAACTCAATTTTCAGCACACGATAGCCGGTATAAATGGTGTAGGAAAAACCTGGAAAAACTCTGGAAAGGACCACCAACCAACAAAAAGCTACTGGCAAGCTTTCCCACGTAACCACAGACCCAAACACATGCAGAGGTGAGATCACAGTGATCCGTAACGGTGAGTGCTTAAGACCACTGGGCCATTCTGGGCCCTATGTATGTATGTATGTATGTATGTATGTATGTATGTATGTATGTATGTATGTATGTATGTATGTATGTATGTATGTATGTATGTATGTATGTATGTATGTATGTATGTATGTATGTATGTATGCATGCATGCATGCATGCATGCATGCATGCATGCATGCATGCATGCATGTATGTATGTATGTATGTATGTATGTATGTATGTATGTATGTATGTATGTATGTATGTATGTATGTATGTATGTATTTATGCATGCATGCATGCATGCATGTATGCACAGGTTGACAGCACATTTGACATTTATACACATATAATTTAATTTTACATATAAACTGTTACGAAATACCACGTAGGCAAATTATGAACTGAAAAATCAAGTTATCATGAGAGAAGGAAGGAAAACTGGTTAAACGAAAGAAATGATAAGGAAGAAAGAAAGAAAAAAATGAAAAACATAGTAACGAAAAACAGACTTTAAAAACTAGAAAGGATACTTTGGGATAAGTAATGTATATATAAAGATTAAAATGATATCGGAACACATTCCTTAGTTTCAGTTATGCCTTCAAAGAAATCGAATAGAAGTTGCTTCTTTGATGTTGACACTAACATTGAAACACAAATGCTGCATTAACTTTTATGTTAAAACAAATATATTGGCACCTGAATGTGTTTTAAATGCTGAAACAACCACAGTGTAGCATAAATTTTACATGTTTGTAAGATGTTGCAACAATCATATTATAAGATGAATTTGAGATTATGACTCTTTGATACTTGCAGGAGTTATAAATAAATATTTTAACAGTTGAGAAATTTCTTGGCATATGAATCAGTTTAGTTATCTATTTTACAGTCACTCTTTCTAACTGTTCCTTCTTAAATGTTCTTCAAAATGTGATTAGAGATGATACTCATATTTTAAAAATGATTAATATATACTATCGACTCATGTAGAATACTTTAAAGAATAAAAACAACATGTTTACCAGAATATACCTGAGATACACTGGTTGATGGATTACTCGCCATGTAATATATTTACCTGAATTTATCTGAAATATACCGGTTGATGGATTACGAGCTTGGTGGCGCTCACCAGTTATTATATACTTTTGAGAGAGTGATGTATGTAAGGTGAAGTTGTTTGCATTTTAAACATGCACAGTGGAGAGAATGTTGGCATACCTATATACTACTTTCATGTAATGTGGATGAAATTTCTTTCGATATTGTACTTTTGGAAATTTTAAATGATCTTAGGACACTGCTAACTAAAATGACTGCTCCCTTGTGCTCCAAAAGTCAACCTAAATTTGTCTAAAGTACACTATTCTTGGCAGCTATTAAAATATGGAAAATGAATTTTGCCAAACTAGATAATACCAGCTTCTAAAAGTGCAATGATTGAATTACCAAATACATAAAATGTAAAAAAAAGTTATCGGCTCTTTTTTTTGCAATTTACCTCTGAAGTTCGAGAAGTGAAAATGAGCAAGTAGAGCTAGCACTTTTTTGAAAGGTGCACATCTGGAGTAAGGCCAAGCTGTGTACTCTCTAACCCATATTACACCTATCAATCATACATCAAAATAAAGGGAATTAAAGGTTCTTTGAACAACACGTGATAACGGAAAAGCTACGCTTTCAAATAATTTGATAATAGTATGCAAAAATCATATTTATAAGGAAGTAAGTTCGGATCGGCATGCACATACAATTCTCATGGTGTACTAAAACCACATTTTACTTTTTGAAGCAGAAAGTTAATGTATATGTCTAATTATAAAGTGTTATAATAAAAATAATAATAATAATAATAATAATAATAATAATAATAATAATAATAATAATAATAATAATAATAATAATAATAATACACTATTATAGCAACATATTTTCTATACCCAGATTCAAATAAAAGATTTTTTTGTAAAATAACTTACTTATAAATATCCATGATAATGAAAAATAAATAATTGTAAAGTATCTAACCTGGCAGATTTGAAAAGACTGGGTAATTGTTTGGAGTTATTTCTACTATGAGTGTTGATGTCTAGGTATCCCAACTATCGGAACATGCAAATCTCAGAGTGTACATTGGAACCGTTTTGTAGTCCAAACTTTGGCCGCCAAGCATGTAAAATCTGTAAACTTTCAACAGATCGAGATAATAATAATAATAATAATAATAATAATAATAATAATAATAATAATAATAATAATAATAATAATAATAATAATAATAATAATAATAATAATAATAATAATAATAATAATAATAATAATAATAATAATAATAATTATTATTATTATTATTATTATTATTATTATTATTATTATTATTATTATTATTGTTATTATTATTATTATTATTATTATTATTATTATTATTATTATTATTATTATTATCATCATCATCATTATTATTATTATTATTATTATTATTATTATTATTATTATTATTATTATTATTATTATTATTATTATTATAAACATAGTATTAATGTAACTATGACATAAATGTTATGTGCTACAAGGTAAACACAATCTAAATATTTGTTTTCTTAAAAAAGAATCATAAAAGTGTTAGTCAAGATCTTATCTGAAAATATTGGCAGTAAAATCTTGAATTTGTAGATGTTGTCCAATAAATCTGCGATTGTTTAAGTAGCACAATTATATTCATCGAAATATTCCTTCATCAATATTCTATCATCCTTCCTTTCTGTGCATTCTCTATTTTTCAAATTAATTATCTGAAGGAGTGGAGTATCTATCCACATTGCAAGTGAATTTGAGTGGGGATTAACTTTTGTCAAATTACCGTACAATGGATCGTCCTCATGATCGGTGACGGTTAAATTGTATAGTGACGTTAAAACAACGGTTTTTCACTGATTTTCACGGTACTAGGTGGATCGGTTATTGTAGGAGCTTTATCCGGATTTATGTTAACCTGAAACACAATATAAATAATTCTGAGTGCAAAACAAATAACGAGTTTTGTCTAACAGTTATACATTAAACTGAGTAGTGCTATGAGAAGATAAAATATTTTTACCCTTAAGTTTCTTATCTTTCTTACGAAGGGAGGTAATCAGACAAAAATATCATAAGGCTGTTGGTTATTTGAAATGTTCATTTGTTGTACTCCCAAGAATATATGTATCTTACAATCATGATCCCGTTCAGGCTTACATTCTGTCCCTTAAATCAGCTCATTCCCACCCCAATTTATCATAAAAGTCTTTGTCACTATATGCCAATTTAAATAAGCATGTATAATAGTTAAAACGAGTGATCTTAGCAATTAAATTTCTATAATCAAAGCAATATCCAATTTATCACAAATGAAATCAAGTACATCGTGTAGCTCAACACGAAACTTTTGCCTTTGCCTTATCAACCGATGTTAAAAACCGTTACTGAACTTCCATTACTAAAACATTTCTGACATAGCATAAAAAACCTAGTTGATCTTATTCTCAAGTCAATTTTATATTAGAGAAGAACTGGAACTAAATAAATGTTGACATTTGGCATACGCATACTATGTTATTTACTTAGAGTTAATAGATACATGGATACTTATAAAACAGAGAGAGAGAGAGAGAGAGAGAGAGAGAGAGAGAGAGAGAGAGAGAGAGAGAGAGAGAGAGAGACTAACAAGGAAAGAAAATGTCATCTTTTGCAATCTTATGACCATATTTTTCACTTTTCATTTGCTTTACTGTTTTTTATCTATTCTTCCTTTTTTCAAAATTTAATTTAAATTAAACTTATATAAGTCAGATTTCTGCGAAATTTGGTGATATCTGATATTTTCTAACTCTTTTGTGTCACCTTTTTTGTTATATCGGACTGTATGAATATAAATAGGACAGAAAATAAATGTCTGTGCACAAAACAAATGTATAGTAACCTGTGTGGATGCACCCGCCAATTATCCAGTGTTATCAGTACAGGTAACCGTGAGGTTATAGGAAGGGGTGGAGTCATAATTAAACCCCGCGCCGTTGGACAAAACGTTGATTGCGTAACCTTATAAATAAATAAGAAAATTAGAACTATATCCCGAGTTTTATATTTCATAACTTATTTTAGATTAACTAGAATCATAAATTAACAAGACTGTTCAATATGCTGAAGAGAGATGTAACTGCAACCCAGTTTAAGTGTGACATGTCTTCAATCTAAGTCTCGTCTACAATACACCTTTAGTAATAAAGGAATAAGAGATAGGAAAGTCAGAACACAGATAATATTTTCAAGTTATAAGCAAAAGCCAGAAAAAGCCAAAGCGATCCAGATTTACCCCGATAAACCAAACTTCTTTATATTTGTTGATACTAATTGGCAATTTATGGAGCTGCTGTCACCTGTTAATAAAATTTGCAAATCTTTTCGGAACAAACATACACACAGTTTAGACACACCGGCATTTGATAATAATCATGTATAGTACAAAATTTTTAAAAAGAAAAGTCACCTGACTGAGAGATGTGCTATTCCACGGGGATTTATAAATCATCAAACAAAGGATTTGATCTGGAAATATAATGTACATATCGCCAAACGAAAAATATCTAAGCCGACGGTAGCTCGTAAGCGATAGGAAATACTGATAAGTGTATACAATGTACACCGATTTGTGCAGTCAAAACTGTCTGCAAATAATTGCAACTTTTAATGAATTGGCTGGATCAGTCCAAATCCTTCAGTCAATATCATGACGGGTGTGTGGCTGATAATTAGGCACATCTCAGTGTTTATTTGCTTGTCCTAAGTTGCATATTCATCGACATTCTAGTAAAAATCGTAATCGAAGTCGACCTTTTCATGGAATGAAGGTTAAGTGACCCAGGTTTAGTCCGCAAGAAGGATGGATACAGTTTTTCAGCAACTGTAAATCAATCCTGTAAAAGAGCCATAGGACCCAGTATTTTGTGCCTGACATTCATCTTTCCGTATGAGCTTTCTGACACTGGATTTAGAGTGCAGATAGTATTTAAATTGTACATTTTAATTATTCCTGAGAATTAGGTCCCATCGACCAGAGATTTGGATTCGATACAAACTCTATCCTAGGATCCATCCACACTGAAAGTTTATCGTGAATCGTAGACTAAAGTTATAGACTGGACAAGAAGAACAGACGGACAAACGCACACACGAAAAGACAAAAAGTGAATGAGTATATGTTGTTGTTGTTGTTGGGCTTAACGCCATTTTTCAGCACACGATAGGCTATTCATGGCGGCCAGTATTATTGGTGGAGGAAGAAACCGGGAAATCACCGGAAAGAACCACCGACCCACGAGAAGCTACTGGCAAGCTTTCTCACATATCTACATTAGCCGAATCCTAGACTCGAACACACGCAGACAGAGGTGAGATGGCAGTGATCCGTAACGGACAGCGCTTTAGACCACTCGGCCACTCGGGGCCCCTTGAATGAGTATAAACAGACTACAATTAGTATTACTACTACAACAGTTATTACTACTACTACAATTACTAATCCTACCACCACCACCACCACCACTACTACTACTACTACTACTACTACTACTACTACTACTACTACTACTACTACTGTTAAATTTGCATTACTAATAACCACATTTATAAGAACTACAATCGCTACTACTAATACAATTAAATACTACTACAATTTGTACATTTACTACTACTACTACTACTACTACTACTACTACTACTACTACTACTACTACTACTACTACTATTACTACCACTACTACTACATTTATTTGGGATACACACTTATAAGAAATAAAACTTAATACCAACACAAATAAAATCTTTTTTAATAAAATATTTAAATTCAAAAATACCCCATAAATGGCAAAAAATTAAGTTAGACTTTACAATATAAGACCGCAATTTCATCTTAATACTGTTTTATTGCCGAGAAATGAACATTCTTGACTTTTACTAGACATTATTACAGGTATTAAGGTAGAACAAACTCGTCATAAAATAATTGGAGGTTACTTAAGAATGATAATGGAACGAATGAAAAGAGACGATCTGATGTTAACAATCTCAAAGCAAAAATAATGACGTTATGTATACATGTATAAATATTAATTTCACAGATATTTGAAGAGAGGCTGATATTGGTGTAAGCTATGATATACATTGAGTGAGAATATTGTAGGTGGGAGGAAGCCAAATCTTTGAGAGTACGCAAATCGGATTTGTTTTACTAACAAAAGTCTTAATTTTAGCAAGCAGAGGCAAATTTAGAGAGATGTTATTGAACATATAAGTCATTTATAAAAACTAACAACTTTTTCAAATTTAATAAAAGATAGGTTTTATTTAAACTTAGTAGCACGTGACTACTAGATTTATATGCTTTAATTATGGTAGTTAATATAACGCTTTGCAAAAGATGGATTAATGTCTATTACAGGTAGATCATACTAAAATTTACTCAACACACACGCATATATATATATATATATATATATATATATATATATATATATATATATATATATATATATATATATATATATATATATATATATATATGAAATACTTTCTGCTGCGTACATCACATCATTTAATACTGACTTTGCATTTATCAGTCTGATTCTTCACTTGTGTTTGTATCTATCGTTTTCTCTTTCTTTTAACCCTAAGTGCTTTAGTGCGCTCAAAACTCTACGTGGCTAAATAAAATCATAAAATTATCTGAGTTAAACTTGTATTTTAAATACTTGGAGCAGACGCAGAATTCAGATTGAATAGTGTCCCTCCTCCCGCGAGATTACACGAGACACTATCTCCATCCGGGTCACTGACAGAAAAGGTCTCTATGCTGGTCAACGTCTCCGTGTTCTCATCCACACTCACGGTCAAATTAAGATTGTGTATAACAGGAGGCTGAAAGGAAATAATTCGATGTTAGAAACTTTGCTTATATCAGGCATATGCTCATTAGAAAGTTGTAGTACAAAGCTGCAGCCATTAAGAGTAAATGCGTTATTCATTAATTTTTATTCCACTCTCTTGTAAAAATGCCCAGCATTATTCTGTCTTTCAATGAATAGAAAACCGATGCATTATCTAAAACCACTAAAATTGATAAAACGAGGAATTTTCTTTTGGTTTTGTTTTATTTAAAAGTTTCGACAACTTCGTATCAATAATGTACCATCTGCAGAAAGACATTACGTTTAGTTCAAAGAGTTAAACATGCCCAACACTATATATAACATGAAGCTTGTAAATCTACTTGATGGATATGAATTCAACGTAGACAACCACCTGTCCGCACCGACTTCGTGCCTCAAATTCATAAAATCCCTACTTATTTACCGACTTTTCCTTATCTCAAAATTATTGACCGCCCCCTTCTCTTCCTAGCTCACACCTGGAAACAAAATTGGGTTCCTGAAACAAACACTGTAACAAACATTCCCAAACGCAATGGTTAGAACAGTTAAAAATAAAGCCATATTCAGGTTTTGTGTTTTCAATCACGTATTCATTATCATGTTTATACAATGAAAGTATATCTTGACGCATGATCATATCTACAGTTCATTTTTAACGGGCAAGGAGAAAAAAAACTATTTAATAAAATATTATTTGTCGCTATTTTATGGATAAAAATAATATAGTAAACTTGAATTATTGCAAACTCAAATACTTAGAAAAATTAAATTATATGGTTATTATATCAAAACTACAAAACTTGAATATTTTTGGACATCTTAGTGAAATCGATAACTGAAACATAGTAGTCTAGAAGACAATACCTAACCAAACATGGGTATAATTATTTTGTCCAGCATTAATAATAAGTTTCGTTCAATTCTCATTTTTAAACAGTTGATCTTATAAAAATAAAATTACAATGTACTTGTACTTGGTGAGTTTCAAGACCATGCTTGCTAGGCTTTATTAAGAAATATTTAATAAGAAGACACGTGTAGTTTACACGACAAAAACAACTGGTCAGCTTGGTTTTATAGTTCATTGAAAACAAAAGCATTTCCAAATTGTGCTTACTTCTGCTTATTTTATTCAGTTCTTGTTACGCTTATAAAAGGAATTAGGGCAACATTTTATAGGAAAATAATTTTCACTGAATACACAAATGATCGTGACGAATTGCAAAAATAAATTGAAATCTTTTTTATGAAATACTTCAGAAACATACAGCCTCTTTGCATTTATTAAAATACCGATCCGAAAATCAGCCGCAACACGAATAAAACTGCTAAGATGCATACAGTCATATGTAATTTTCTTTTAAATTTAATTTTAATTTTCTTTTCTTCTATGTCCCACATCGAAACGGAAAGAAGTTTTCTCTGAATCAAATTTACCTTGTTTCTATTGTTAAAATATTGTAAATCTAACAGCACATCTATCGTCTATCGTACTTTTGCCTATTGCTCCACAATTTTTCACCTCTATAAAATTATTATAAAGTCACCATCAATTGAAAGATAACAAAGCATGAATGAAGAAAGGGGCGTTAGGGTCTGGTGAACTATCCTATATTGACAAAAATTATGTCTTTTATTTCAATAGCTAATTGAAATAGATTTGTTTACATTATTCACATCATTTGTTACTAAGCGGCGATGTGACGAGTGTACTGCTAGAAAAAAAAATGACAAAAACTGATAATGTAAAAGGTCTTGATCGATATACGTGAACCCTCGAGTCAGATTTTCTTGATAATAGTAAAAGATATAAAATGTCATTTAAAGGTAAACCCGAAGGGGAAAATATCTGAATACACAATTTAATTCGCAAATTATCCACTACGACATAAGACTGAAGTGTACACTATTGATAATTGTTAAACCCTTCAGTCAGGGTCTGCAGAACAGCCTGCAAAATCCCATCAGTCATCCAACAAGTTGAAAATATATTAAAATGTGTATACTATCTTTTTATGACAACGTTATAAAAACAGGATGATGATATATTAGCAATATTCGTGCAAATTTTGGGGAAACAATTAGTGCTTTAATCACAAATAGCTGTCAATTTGCAAATAAGATAAATGCAATACAAAGTAACTAGTTGAATGCAAAAATAAAAAATATGTCAATTTCAGACCCCGACAAAGCTATTTCCACATCTTTACTAGTAAAGGAGACAAGTTTATATAAAGGTAAATGTCTACGTTATAGATGAAGTATAAGGATTTTGTCTGTAAATTGATAACTGATTACAAGGTTAAGGATACAAAAAAGAAGAAATATTTCCTGCATAACAGCAACCAACAAACGGACGAACAATCAACGCAATGTATCCTCAAACTTACATTAACTCACCAGAAAAACAAAGACTGCACAAAATTTAAAAAGATATGATTTACTCCACGGAGTGTTTATATTTAACATAGAGGTCATTTAAGATATTTGATAATACCCTTTATAATTAGACAACGGTGATTTAATTAATAGACGTTTTGTGATAATTTATTCTGACATAATGTATTATACTCTGATCATGAATTATACTCTGCAGTATGGATGGCAACAGTTGGATAAAAATGTCATACTGGTACATAACAAATAAACAGGCGTATTTAGTTAATAAAATCAATATGTAGATTTCACTTACACGTTCGGATAGAAAACCTGGTATCTGGACGTAGCGTTCCGTTAATTGATAACTTGGAAAAAAAAACAATATTATTTCCATATATATCATAGCCAGTTGAAAATAATAAACAACAGTTTTATTATTCTTCATCATCATAACGGATATAGGTCGTGGGTTCCGACCTCGGCCAAGTCATAACAAATACTTATAAAAGCTATTCTAACAGCTGCATCGCTAGGCGCTCAGAATAAGAGGTTAATATTAGAACTGGTCGGCTAGGTGTCAGGGTAATGTGATTGGTGGCACATCATGCTACATGTCTGCGGCATGATGTTCCAGTGCTAGACATCACTATAAACAGCCACACTGCAGACATCGTAGCGATATGGCTGAAAATTGTTAAAACTACGTCACAAATGCACGCACAGATACAGACACAATCACAAACCTGATCATCGTAACTGGACATAAAATTATGTAAAATAGACATATCTAATTGACAAAGACTCTAACAAACTAACACTGATATCATGGTTTTGGAGAATCTACAATATCGTATGTGGTAAGTGCATATATACGAGTATTATAATTATGGCCCTGTGTCATTTTACTACTGGAGAAAACTGGTTAATAAGAGAATGTATATTCTTTTTTCAAAAAAAAATATCATTCTATTCAAAAACGAATGTTCTAGGATTGATAAACCTTCTAAAATAAATTAACTCATTTAGATATTGTTTATTATTTTATATCGATTGTTGGTGAATTAAATTATATTTTCAGATATTTCTACACCCCTTTCGGTTTACCATGAAATGACAGTTCCAAATATTTATCGATATATATGAAGATATCCATCGTGATCTTTAACTCATATTATCAGTTTTTGTCACCTTTTCCTAGCAGTATACTCAACCCGTCAAATCGCTGTTTAGTGACGAATGATGTTAATAATGTAAACAAATCTTTTTCAATTATCTGTTGAAAATAAAAGACTTCGTTTTCTTGTCAATATAGAATAGTTCACTAACTTCTAACGCGCCTTTATTCATTCATACGTAGTTATCTTTCAATTGACGGTGACTTTAGAGTAATTTTAAAGAGGTGAAAAATTGTGGAGCAATAGGCAAAGGTACGATATACGATAGGTGTGCTGTTGATGCGTTAGATTTACAATATATTTACGATAGGAACAAGATGAATTTTATTCAGGGAACACTTCTTACTGTTACGATGTGGGACGGAGTAGAAACGAAAATTAAGCTGCATGTGACTGTATGCGTCTTGGCATTATTATCCACATCCCGGCTAATTTTTGGATCTGTAAGTATTTTAAAAAATGCCAAGAGGTTGTATGTTTCTATTGTCTTTCATAAAAGATTTCAATTTATTTTTGCAATTGTGTTGCAATCATTGGTGAAGTCTGTGAAATCATTTTTCAATAAAAAGTTGCCCTAAAGTTTCTTTATAAGCGTAATAAAAACTAAAATAAGAATGAAAAAAGCAGAAAGCAAGCAAAATTTAGAAATCTTTTAATATTTCAATGAACTATAAAATCAAGCTGCTGTTTTTGTCGTGTCAACTCTCATATTCACAGAAGAAAGAAATTCCTGACTTTCACATAAACGTGTCGTGTCTTGCTATTGAAGATTTCTTAATAAAACCTTGAAAATATGGTCTTTGACATTTTTAAAATGATAATTTATCAAACCCTGTTATTACTACTCGATAAAATAATTATACCCATGTTTTGTTACGCATTTTCTTCTACAGTAGTACTTTTGTTGCCTGTTCAGTAAGATGTTCAATAAAATTCAATTTTTTTAGTGTTGCTATGATAATCTTAAATTTTAATTTTTCGAAGCAATGGAATTTAAAACAATTCAAGTTTTCTATATCATTAATATCCACAAAAAGCAGTCCATACTGGTTTATTACATGATTTGCTTCTTTTTTCCTTTGCCGTTTAAATTTAGCAGCAGATATGAACATGCATTCAGATATAATTTCATTGTATAAAAAGAATAATTGAAACGTGATTAAAAACACAGAAGCTTGAACATGACGAATTAAACTGTTATATTCATTATTAGACCCAATGCGTTTTGAATGTTTGTTTACAGTAGTTATTTCAGGAACTCGGTTTATCTCCAGTGTAGCGAGGAATGGGTGGGTGGGTGATGAATAATTTCAAGGAAAGGAAACTTTGGAAGCTAAATGGGGATTTTAAAATTTGAGGAACAGATTCGGTGCAGACGGGTGGGTGTCTACGCTGTATTCATATCCTGCAAGTATATTCACAAATTGCATGTTTTATGTAGTTTTGGGCATTGACAGCTTTTTGAACTCATCATGGCTTATTTCTGATAATATTTCATATTGATACCATATTGTCAAACAATGCAAATAAACAAAACACAAAAGTTAAATCCGTGTTTTGTTCATTTTGGTAGTTTGTAGATATTACGACAGTTTTGTATTATGTGAAAGAAAAAAGATTACGGGGAATTATCGAAGTACAGTAACTAAAAAATGGCTGCAGCTTTGTACTACAACTTTCTAATAAGCATATGCCTGATATAAGCAAAGTTTCTAACATCGAATTATTTCCTTTCAGCCTCCTGATATACACGATCTTAATTTGACCGTGAGTGTGGATGAAAACACGGAGACGTTGACCACCATAGAGACCTTTTCTGTCAGTGACCCGGATGGAGATAGTGTCTCGTGTATCCTCGCGGGAGGAGGGACACTATTCAATCTGAACTCTGCGTCTGCTCCAAGTATTTAATATACAAATTTAACTCAGATATCTAAGCATTTGTTGTTTTTTTTAAAAAAAATAATTTTATCATTTTATGTACAGCAAGACCAACTGTCATGTAGACTTTTGAATTTCGCGCTCAAGATGTGGCTACTATCAAATACCGTTAAGTGTCGAAACTGCGCAGGTGTGTTCCAGAAAGATTGTATAATTTAATAAACAGGTGATGTCAGATCCACAATTCGTCCACTAATAAGGACAAAGGTTTCAAAGTTTGATTTATCTAAATTAAACTTGGTCACTTTCGCTTTTCTCTGCTTTTGATTATAACTTACAATATAGTATCTGTTTTATGACTTTCGTATTTTTAATTTATTTATTACTAAACTTGTACTGAAGATGCGTCTAAGACTTAAGCTGTGTCACACACTTAAATAGAGTTGCAGTAGCCTCTCACTTCAGCATATTGTATGTACACTCTTTAAAAAGACACCGACATCTTGTCAGTCCTAGATCACTACACAATCATGTTAAGTTATGAGCAATAATACCCTGCATATAGACCATATTTATTTATTTATTTACTTATTTATTTATTTATTTATTTATTTATTTATTTATTTATTTATTTATTTATTTATAAGGCTACGCAATCAACGTTTTGTCCAACAGCGCGGGGTTTAATTACGACTCAACACCTTCCTATACCCTCACGGTTACCTGTACAGATATTAATACCGTATCGGCGAGTGCCTACACACAGGTTAGTTACATTTTTTTGTGTACAGACAGTTATTTCTCTTCTAATGTATCTTGATTGAGTCAGATCAAACGGAAACAGTGACACAAAAGAGCTAGAAAACATCCGATGTCGCTAAATTTACCGTAATTCTGACTTGTACAAGTTCATGGAACTCTGCTGATGAAAAATTTAAGTTAGAATTTGAAAGAATGAAGGATGGATAAAGAACAAAAAATGCATTGCAAAAAGAGAAAATACTCTCTCTTTCTCTCTCTCTCTCTCTCTCTCTCTCTCTCTCTCTCTCTCTCTCTCTCTCTCTCTCTCTCTCTCTCTCTCTCTCTCTCTCTCTCTCTCTCTCTGATATATGTATCCATATATCTGTCAGCTCTAAATAAGTAAGTTCTTAGTACGCCATATGTCACCATTTAGTTTGCTTCATTTCTCTTCTGATGAAAATTTCACAGAGGAATGACATTAATTAGATTTTTCTCTACCTATGTCAGGAATGTTTTAGTGATGTAAGTTCAATATTGGTTTCCAATATTGATTGATTAAGCAAGATCAAATGTTTCGCGTTAAGCTATACCTTGAGCTTGATTTTTATTTTGATAAACTGAATATTGCTTTGATAAAAAAAATAGCAATACTCAATATTCGATATAACGCTTGCTCATTATAATTGGCTTATATTTGCAAACAAGTTTTCGTAGAAGTTGATCTGTAAAAAAGGCACTGTTTCGGTGGCAGAATATAAGCCTGAACCAAACCATTATCGGTGGCAGAATATAAGCCTGAACCAAACCATTATCGGTGGCAGAATATAAGCCTGTACCAGACCATTATCGGTGGCAGAATATAAGCCTGAACCAGACCATTATCGGTGGCAGAATATAAGCCTGAACCAGACCATTATCGGTGGCAGAATATAAGCCTGTACCAGACCATTATCGGTGTCCTTCCGTGGGGAAAGCGATCCAGACCGGGATTGCAAGCACACACACCCCCCCCCGGAAGAAACGCTGCCCAGCCTAGGGCTTAGATAAAAGTGTCAGCACTGGACACTGGTGCGCCCGGCCCCGGAAGGGGGGGAGGCCACTAGCCCTTCTCAGGGCTCTAGTCATAAAACACGAAAGTGTATACATGACTTTAAGCATACTATATGATGATGATTATCGGTGGCAGAATATAAGCCTGAACCAGACCATTATCGGTGGCAGAATATAAGCCTGAACCAGACCATTATCGGTGGCAGAATATAAGCCTGAACCAGACCATTATGGGTGGCAGAATATAAGCCTGAACCAGACCATTATTGTTAAATGCATACATTCTCAGAAGTAGAACTAGTGAGCCTTTAAAATTGCCAATCAGCATCATGTTTTTTCGTCTCAATTAACTTTAGACAAAACTTCTAATTTGTTTTGCTAAGAAGGGTCGAAAAAAATTTTCTTCTAATCGCATTACTCAGTATTAATGTTTAACTGTTAGACAAAACTCATTATTTGTTTCGCACTCAGAATTATTTATATTGTATTTCAGGTTGACATAAATCCAGACCAAGCTCCTACAATAAC
Organism: Potamilus streckersoni; assembly: GCA_016746295.1. Taxonomy (NCBI): domain Eukaryota; kingdom Metazoa; phylum Mollusca; class Bivalvia; order Unionida; family Unionidae; genus Potamilus; species Potamilus streckersoni. The sequence goes on from JAEAOA010002072.1 coordinate 327,477, forward strand.
CGATCCACCTAGTGCTGTGAAAATCAGTGAAAATACAGTTGCGTTAACTTTATTGTATCAGCTAACCGTCACCGATCACGAGGACGATTCCATGTACTGTAATTTGACAAAAGTAAATCCCGAGTCAAATTCATTTGCAATGTGGATAGATGTAGCCCCGGGTAATTAATATTAATTAATATGAAACAATTGGAGTGGGTTGATAAAGGAAGGAAGAGAGAAGAGATTGAGTATTGATCAGTAAAGATCATATCTTATATAATCACATTTTTACTACATAACATCTGTAAAAGTTAGAGAGAATCTTTAGCGTGGTGGGTTGTGTGGAGTGTGGTTGTGTGGGATGGGATTGTGTGGGGTGGGGTGGGTTGTATGATGTTGTGTGGGGTGGGATGGGGTGCGGAGCGGTGGAGTGCGGTGCGGTGCGGTGAGGCGGGGTGGGGGGTGGGGGTTAAGTGGGTGGGGTTTAGTGGGTGGGATATTGTGTTTTGCTGTCAATGATGTCAGCTAAGATCTCGACGGAAACTTAAATTATATTTTCCTGAAAAAATCAAATATTTAGATTATGTTGACCTTACAGCATTTAACATTCACTTCCAAGTTACATTGACGTTTGTTTTTATTATTGTTATCAGTATATTATTATTATCATCATCATTATTATTATTATTATTATTATTATTATTATTATTATTATTATTATTATTATTATTATTATTATTATTATTATTATTATTATTATTATTATTATTATTTTGTTTCATCTGTCGCAAGTTTACGGATTCTACCTTCTTGACGGCCAAAGTTTGGACTACGAAACTGTACCAATGTACACTCTGACATTTGCATGTTCCGATAGTTGGGGTACCTCGACATCTACACTCATAGTTGAAATAACTCCAAACAAGTACCCAGTCTTTTCAAATCTGCCAGGTTAGGTACTATTTAATTACATGTTTATACATATCTATACATAAGCTATAATACTAATCAATATTTCATTTGAAGCTGAGTATAAAGATATTTCAATAAACTAGTTTATTATTATTATTATTATTATTATTATTATTATTATTATTATTATTATTATTATTATTATTATTATTATTATTATTATTAAAAGAACTCTCTGTAATAAGAAATGTGCATTAAAGTTATGTTTCTAAAGTTAAAATGTAGTTTTAGTACTTTACAAAATTGTATGAACATGCCGATCTCAATTTACTTTCTTATTAATATGAGATCTTTGCACACTCTAGCATAAAATTATGTGAAAGCATCATATAGCTTTTCCGTCGCATATAGAACTACGAAATTATTTCTTTACAACAATAGATACAGCTACGCTTTCGGCGAGCACAACTATCGTAGGAACATCAATATTTAACGTCACAGCTACAGACGTGGACAGCACGGTATTGACGTACAGCATTGAAGCCACTAATCCATCAACCCGTATATTTCAGATAAATTCAGGTAAATATTTTGCATTGACTGTAATAGAGCCAATAATATAATCTATCAATCAGTACATTTAGGTAAATAGACTGTATATCCAGTAATCAAAGAACCAGCATATTTCACAAATTATTCAGGTAAATATCTTGTATAGTAGTCCATCAACCAGAATATTTCAGATAAATTCAGGTAAATAGATAGCACGGACAGTAATGTGTGTGTGTGTGTGTGTGTGTGTGTGTGTGTGTGTGTATTTGTGATTTGGATTTTAGCGTAGCTTTAACAATTTTTAAATCATATCGTTGCGATGTCTTGAGTGTGCCAGTTTATAGTGATGTCTAGCACTGGGGCATCATGCCGCAGATATGTAACATGGTGTCCCATCCAGTCACATTATTCTGACACAAGGCCAATAAGTCCTAACACTTACATCTTAATTCTAAGCAAAAAGCGAGGCAGCTGTTAGTGCTTTTTTGTAAATCTTTGGTATGACTCTGCCGGGTATCCAACCCACGACCTCCCGCATATGAGGCGGACGCATTAACCCCTATGACACTCCAGAGCTGTCATGTATACAGACTGTAATACATACTCCTGTATATCTCATATAAATTCCGATAAATATATTATTTTTATTCTTTAAAGAATTCTGCATTATTTGATAGCATGTATGAATTGCCATCATCATGTGATTATATATTGAAACGCACAAGATTAGAAAGAGTACGGAGAATGTAAATAGATATTGTAAACTGATTTGTCTGTCAAGTTTTCTCCAAACCGTTAAATATTTATTTACGAATCGTTCAAGCGCGAAAGCCTCTCAGGTATCTTATAATATACTTGCTTCACAATTCGTGAAACACTGTAACTTTTCTTTCAGCCACAGGTGTGGTGACCAATACACAGCACCTGAAATACGTGCTCAATTCCGTGTATTATTTGACTATTAAGGTAACAGATGGAGAAGACAGCATCAATGGAACATTAACAATCAGCCTAACCAGTAAGTAGTCTTACATAATATTACCATCTGGCGTTGTTAACGCTTTATGTTTATGTTGGCTAAAGCTCATCATCGTTATCACCTTTTTTGTCCGTGTGCGTGTTTTTACGACCGTGCGTCAGTTTACATCCTAGAATGACCTCAATGTTACTTTTTATGTGGGCAGTTTCTTAAAAACAATTGGCCAAAGACTTGTCCTTTGGTATGTAGATAAATCTTGGCATGTGGATATATCTTGGTATGTGGACATATTGGCATGTGGATACAACTTGGTATGTGGATACATCTTGGTATGTGGGTGGATCTTGGTATGTGGATAAATTTTGGTTATGTGAATACATCTATGCATGTGAATACATCTTGGTATGTACAACAAAAAGTTGGAGAGTGAATCTGTCACTAAGGCCATGTATATTTATTCTCAATGTTCCTAATATTTACTTGAATCATATTTTGTACATGAATTACGTCAATTAGTGATCAAAGTTTCATCCTAATATTTTCATTGATGTTGACGTAGGTATTTCAGAGCATGAATATAGTTATGGAAATTTGCAAGGCTTGACAATCTATGAAGACGTTGAAATTTTAGATATTTTACATTCCTCTGAAGCAGCTAACTTTCTGCAAGTAAATGAAAGCACGTAATAGATCAAACACATCAATTCTGTATGCAAACAGCTTCTTGCGCTTAGAATACGTTCCATAGCTTTGTATTTTCCTTCTTGACAATTAAACTTGTTCTAATCTATTAGGCAATGTAAATTTTTATTTGGTCTAATGTCATGGCTAACAACGGAAAACGTTGATCCTTTCAGAACATAAAATATGAAAACTGTTCGACCAGTCACTCTTTCTTGGTTCCTCGTTTGACGTATCTTGCTTTGATTCAATTTGGATGCAACAGAAGCAGTACAATCTTGATATTACAAGGAGAATTGATTAAAAAGAGAAGCTGCTTACGATTTCAGAGCCATAGACGGTCAGCAAGGTTTAGAAAATAGTTAACAGAAAACCAAAACGATACATGAGAATTCATATTTGTATGGGTATAGAACACAACATCTAAAATTAGTTTAAATGTAATTTGATTTATAATTCATTGAAACGTAGTGTGGACAACAATACTGGTATAATCATAAAGTTATAGTATTATCGACGTAGAAATAAGAAATGACGTTTCCATGGGCAACGAGGTTCCCATATTAAGGTAGAATTTCTCTTATTAAATGTTTAAATATCCGAGAAACCGGACGACCTTTATCCTCTTCATAAACTGGTGTACCATGACTCCTGTGCTGCAAGCGTATCAAGAACGAGGCAAAAGGTGTTCATAACATCAATGATACTCAAAGAAAACATTGATACATTATGGATTACTCTCTCATTTCATTTTTGAATGCATTAAGATTTTAATTCGTATCATTTAGCATATTTTGTTAAATTTGTGTCTGCTGACATGCTTGTCCTATACGCCATAGTATTTCTTCCAAGGAGAACCATTATTTAAATTCAGAAAATAAGGTTTGAAAATTTTGTAATTTTGCTTTAGGTTACTTTGTAGAATAGTGATGAGGGGGCAGGGGATGGGGAAGTCACATGAAAACGTTGCATGGCATCTCATCTACTCACACGCAGCCTAAAATTTCCAATCCCAACATGCACTACTAAGCCTCTACTCACTCTCGACAGATATTCCTACAACATCTACACCCAATGTATGCTCCTAAACATCTACTCCCTACACGTACTCCCCAAAAAACTGTTCATAATGCGTAAACAAAAACATATACACCCAGCACATATTCCCACGTCGACTTCCAACGTAATCCCACAAAACGTCTAGGCTCAGCACGTACTCAAGAAAATAATAATAATAATAATAATAATAATAATAATAATAATAATAATAATAATAATAATAATAATAATAATAATAATAATAATAATAATAACTTCTAATGTATAATATATAATATTTACAACTTTATTAAAAAAGAAAGGACATCTGAATAAAATCAGCAACTCCACGAATGAAATTACGCATTATTAGAAAAGAAAGAGAAGAAGTGCTACTTGCATTTTTACGGTTTATATTACACACTTAAGAGGAATAATAAAACTTGGAATATACAGGTAAGTATGACCTTTGCACACTCTAGCAACAAATTATGTGAAAGCATCATATAGCTTTCCCGTTACATATAGAACAACGAAATTATTACTTGATACGATACTGTCTGCTCGTACGACACTGCTTGTGGCAATACCAGCTGCACGTACGAGATTACTTGGTACATGTATAATACTGCGTGCCCGAATGTCATTCATGATGATTTACGGTGATTGTTGCACAATAATACGGGTAATATAAATATTTCATAGAACAGCATACATGTTAAGATAGGTCTAAATTGACGGAGTAGATGACATGAGAGTACGTAAATAAAAACCGGTTAAGACTTGAAATTTTCTAACAAACGATCTTATAAAAGACAATTTGAGAGAAAACAACTTAGAAATAGTGTTGCTCATTTACTTCCATTTTGGGAAAAATCTTTCCCTTCCACGTTTCATTCAAAAATCAGTTATATATTCCATACTAATTTATGTATTGTTCATCCCAAGCTAGTTTATGTATTTCACCTAGTAGATGTGATCGAAAATCTCATTTTCTCGTGACAAACACCGTTCTTCATTTGACTGTAAGGACGCGAACATTACTATTGAAATAGCTAATTAAACTGCATGAAGAACATAATTTATGGTGATTATCTGACGTGTCAACTGATCTTTAAATGCAATTATTGGTTATGCATTTTTTTGCATATTTATACCAAATTTCAATTTGAAAAATATCGGTACGATATCTGCAGTGTGGCAGTTTATAGTGATGTCTATCACTGGTGCTTCACGGCGCAGACACGTAGAATCATGCCTCACTCAGTCACATTATCCTGGCACCAGTCCTACCAGTCCTCTTAGTGCTGAGCACTATGCTAGTCAGCTGCAAGTATCATTTAAATAAGCTTTTGGCATGACTCGGCCGGGATTCAAACCCATACCTCCAGCTTCGTAGGCGGACGACCTAACCACTAGGACTTCAGAGCTGTCAAATTAGGGGCGTAGGCAACACCCACAATTATTTAACATATTGCTATCATAATTGGTTATCTTAAACATTTTTAAACGTTTTTTCTTAGGCAAGAACACTTGATGTCATTTAACCTACATATTGGGGTCATTCAGCTGTAACTCAGAGTTACTTTTGCATAAACAAGTCAATTATGCATCCGTTATGTTAAATGTAGCGCATGCTCTTCAGTGTAAATTAGCATGATGTACTTCTTTTGCTTCTGGTCTAAACGGTGGAGATCCTTTCGAGTTTTAAGTAGGTATTCATCCTCATTTTCACTGACTGATAACAATACGTTGACTCCGGACTAAAGTTCATATTTCTAAGGTAGCTGAAAGTGTACCATATGGTTTATTGGTTGTACTGATTTATGGCGAACTTGCTGAGGTGATGGTTACAAATAGGTGCACAAACGGCAGTTAACTTGCCGTTTATTTAGGTAACATTAATCGTTTTCAAGTGATTAAATGTCTCATCTTAGATCCCACGCGTCGTCGTCTTCTTCTTCTTCTTCTTCTTCTTCTTCTTCTTCTTCTTCTTCTTCTTCTTCTTCTTCTTCTTCTTCTTCTTCTTCTTCTTCTTCTTCTTCTTCTTGAATATTTAATCACTTGTGTGCTCAATTTGTGCCCATGATTGCTAGTTGTACTTCAGATTGTTTTCATTCGTAAACAGAATGCTTACAAGCATTTGTTCAAGACCACTTTTATTTGCAATTCGACTGGGTTGTTTCGTTGGACTGATTCACATTTTCCCACAATATAGGCCATGTGAAAGTTTATATAAAAGGGACTGAATGGCAAATAATTCATTTCTTTTTAATTTGGTGTGAATCTATTTGTAATCAGACTTGACAGCAGTGTCTCTGGAATCAGGTGTGATTCTAGAGGAATTATTGATAACAAATATTCAGCTACATTACTAAAGTATTCATTCGGATTACTTTGGCTTTTGGGGAATTTATTCAAGAATATTCAGGATTTCAACATTTTGCTATATCAGGACATTTAAGACTATTTGTATTCTTTCGGACAAACTATATTTTGGGAATTGTGATAGGACATTTAGGATTATTTGGATTTTAATTCACAATATTGTAAGTGTTCTTTGAACTTTCATTTTGTATTACAGTGACAAGTAACTTCTTGATCTAACTTAAATTGTTTGTTGCACCTTCCTTGTGTTACATGTTGTAAGACCTATAGTTGTAATTTAATAATTTATTATTATTATTATTATTATTATTATTATTATTATTATTATTATTATTATTATTATTATTATTATTATTATTATTATTATTATTATTATTATTATTATTATTATTATTATTATTATTATTAGATGTAAATACAGCGCCAACAATTCAGAACCTAGATAGTTCAATCAGCGTGCTGGAGACAACGGCGCCCGGAAGTGCAATTTATACATTAGTCATATTAGACGCAAACGCTGGTGATACCGTGACGACCTCTTATTCCGTCTCCCCGGCAGATAAATCAAGTCTCTTCAGTTTTGATTCTACAAGTAATCTCTCTCTCTCTCTCTCTCTCTCTCTCTCTCTCTCTCTCTCTCTCTCTCTCTCTCTCTCTCTCTCTCTCTCTCTCTCTCTCTCACACACACACACATACACACACAAACACACACATACATACATACATACATACATACATACATACATACATACATACATACATACATACATACATACATACATACATACATACATACATACATACATACATACATACATACATACATACATACATACATACATACATACATACATACATACATACATACATACATACATATATATATACATATATATGTATATGTATATATATGTATATATATATATATATATATATATATATAGATATATATATATATATATATCGATAGGGTTGTGAAGTGAGTGAATATATTATATAGATAGAAGCATTAAAACTTGTAGGAATATTGGAGGAAACTATGAATAAAGAGCAATGAGATGGTCGAGAAGAAAATAGAAAGGAATAAAGGACGTTTGCAGGAAATATATATAAAAAGAAAATGTAAAAGTATAATGGTTCATGAACGGTATATGGAAACACTGAACTAATGGGTGATGTAGCAATATCATTTAGCACTTTTAATCTGCAATTCTAATTGGACGTATGATATTTCCCACCACGGACTATAATGTCATGGTTTTAACCTATGATAGACATTCATCGGTCAATCACCTTTCATATTAATTTCATCAAAATGTTAAACAAAGTATCAAATAAAACATTTACTGCAAACACCGTTAGCATATTACGAATACGACAAATAACTCTTTCATAAAACACTTGATAATCACTTTTTGTATTATAATAAAGTTGCTGATATTCCTGGTGATGCAATAATCTTTAAAATTTTGTATGTGCTGTATAACGAACATAATCTGAAAACAACGCTTACAGTATATAAATTCGTTAACATCAAATCAAAAGCCATTATATCACGAATAAAGAGATGTTCATCAGATATCGATTAAGAATAATTCAAACACGGAACAAATGGTACGTTCCTATGGTACGGACAGTGCTCTGTCTGAAAATAGTTAAAATGAATTTTAAAATACCTTATTTCTTTGATCCCACTCAGTTCACTCAATGTAGCATTGAAAGTTTACGGTATATTTTCGTTTAGTGGTCTTTTTTCAGTAGCAATACATATAAATGTGTAGCAGTCAAGTATTTTAAACACATGTATTTAACACTTTCACTGATCAATCAGACTTTTAGATTCAACTATTCAACAGATGCGTGGGAAGATTTATAGCTAAATCATTCGATTCTTCACTCAATCCTGATCAATAGTACAAAATGGCAATTCTATATAGCTACAAAGTTTTTAATGTATTGTGGACAACCTGAAACAAAATGAAAGTTTCAATGTGCATTACCCAGTAGAACCTGATTGTTTCCTATGATATGCGAAGGAATTGGGATAGGTCGTTTTGCATTAGGGCAGGAAAATGTGTTGATCCCTCATTTATTTGTTGATTTAGTTTAGTTTTCTGTAATTCTTTTGTGGTGCTTTTTATCATTTACTTTCTTGTTCCTTTTAAGGGGTGTCATGTTTGATCTCGACTGATCAAACGAAGCTTTAATTATATAAGGGGGGATGCATGTTTATTCAGTTAGTACAAAATGAATAAGTTTCTTTCTATAATATTGTTTTGCTGTGATGGTTCTGTAAATGAATACTCCACTTTATTACGAAACATGCTTTAAAGAAGCACACTACTATTTCTGTTGAACGAACAAACCGGCTGGGTTTATATGAGTAATTTGAGACTAGACAACTTCCTTGTAAAATTAGCAAACGTTATAATTAGTCTATAAAACTCTTCCAGACGACCTCGCAGTTTGGATATGCAAATTTAATGGCACATCTTTAATAGCGAAGAATCGTATATTATGATTCTGAACAACATATGATTGTTTTGGTTTATCTTCTATGTTGATTAGCAAGAGGAATTAGTTGCAACGAAATATTCATAAGGGCATTCTAGTAGACATTTTTAAATCATTGTAGTCATCCAAATGCAAAATGATCGTAATGTTTTTTCTTTCTGTTTAAACGGAATCGTATGATTTTGAATCCTTTGTAATATGTATGTCCCAAAATATTGAAATAATTGAACAAATTTCTGTACAATTAATGATAGACTTCTCACTGAACCTGAAAGGTTTATAATTTTGAATAGATCTCATATTTTTAATCTTATATGTCTATAGCCAGAGCTGTGTTTATTTAAATCTTGTCGATCGAGGATCATTAACAAAATTTTAATATTTTGCTTTATCAAGAAAGTTCTCTCTCTCTCTCTCTCTCTCTCTCTCTCTCTCTCTCTCTCTCTCTCTCTCTCTCTCTCTCTCTCTCTCTCTCTCTCTCTCTCTCTCTCTCTCTCTCTCTCTTTTAATTTTACAACATCCAATTTCTGTTCACTGATATGTAATTTTTAAGTTAGAGGAAATGTTTTTTACCAAAATATATGGTACAAGCTTATTTCAGCTTCAAAATTTAACGTAAATGGCACATTGGACTATGAGACACAAAGTTCCTTCACCATAAAGTTCACGGTCACAGACGACAAGGCCAGCAGTGGACCATACACACTCACCATTACCGTCACAGATCAAAACGAGGCCTGCGTATTTGATAGAACAAAATATTTTACATCTACATATGAGGCATCGGTACGTTTTAAAGTCATTTGTAATTTAAATTGAATCAGGTAGTTATTAAATTGGTATATTAAGATAACATAAATTGTTTTCCACTATAAAGGTTTTGAAGCGTATCGCTGGATGGGATTTATCCTGCACACATTTTCACTGTGATATAATGAGACAAATAACTTCATTTTTTTTTCATTTATTTAGTCTACCCCTGATGCATATTTTCATATGAATGACTTTAAAAAAATTTATTGGTTTATGTAATGTTTATTATTATTATTATTATTATTATTATTATTATTATTATTATTATTATTATTATTATTATTATTATTATTATTATTATTATTATTATTACTACTACTATTATTATTATTATTATTATTATTATTATTATTATTATTATTATTATTATTATTATTATTATTATTATTATTATTATTATCATTATTATTATTGAACGCTCCGGTGGCCTAAGTTTCTAGAGCGTCCTTTATCAAATGCGGGAAGCCGTGGGTTCGAATCCCGGCTAAATCATAGTTATATAAATGATGCTAACAGCTGCATAGCTTTGCGCTCAGCATTAAGAGATTAGTGTTAAGACTGGTCTACCTGGTCTCAGAAAAAATGGACTGGGTGGAATATGCTGCAGAAACTTCAAAATACAACGGGCTGTGTAGCAAATACGAGGTGTGTGTTTGTGTGTGTCTGTGTGTGTGTGTGTGTGTGCGCGCGCAATTTTAGATTTTTACGCAGGTTAAAAAATTTCCGGTCATATTGTTACTATGCTTGCTGTCTGACACTTTATAGTGATGTCTAGCACTGGCGCATCATGACCCAACCCAGTCTTTATAAGCCGAAGTTTGAACCCGCGACCGCCCGCATCCCAGGAGGATGCTCTAACCACTTAGGCCACCCTAGCGTTCACGAGGTATTAGTATTGTAGTCATTGAATACATTATTTGACTATTTCTTTTGAGACACATGCTAAAGAATAGCATCCATGCGCTGAATCTTTGTTAAATTGTTTTTCTTCCAGTCGGGTTTCGGTTCAATGGATCCAGAATTTGTTGTCAGTGACCAAGACAACGGAGACACATACACATTGTCCATCCAAACTTCAGCCAGTAGCTTTAGTAATTACTTCAAAATCGATATTACTTCCGGTATCATTACATTTGCCGTCGACTATAATGTGGACCAAGGAGCGTATCCGTCTAACGGCAATCTTATTGTAATTTGCACAGACGCAGGGGATGCCAAGGGTGAATAAACTAACTTATTTTTTGCATGGCTTCTGATAAGTTTTGTTTTACTCTTGTAATTTCAGCATCTACAATCTATCATAAAAAATATTTTCACAATACTAAGCATATAAAATCCACTCTGATATTTCTTGTCTATTGTACTTTGGCATAACATAGCAATGGTCTCACCTTCTGTATCAGATATCTTCATGTAAAGGTCAAGGTTACGCTTCAAGAACCTGATTTTTAGTGTCATGTCTCGTTCTTGCATTTTCTGCTTTCGAGCTGACACAAGTTCTTTTAGTCGTAGAGACTGCATCAATTTTTTCACACTGATTTGTAGTCTTCCATAGTTGATGCTTCAATACACACCTGTTCAGATAGGTGCAACGTAAGAAGTTGTTTTGATGCTTTACATTGCCTACAATCTCAATGTAATTTTGTAATTAACCGGGTAGTTAATATGTAAATTAGCGACATGAGCTACAGGAGTTAGATGCTAACAAATGGCTTTAATTACCTCATTTTACCTTTATGATAAGAATATAACAAATATCCAAGATATTTTAGAACAAACTACATAATTTTAAATAATCTTACTAACATTTACCATGATTTGATACGGTTTTTAACATTTGTAGAAACTATGCATGCCTCCTACATAATTCCGATAGAATGGCACGTGTATTTTTCAATGTCGAAGAATAATTTAGAGCATTATAATCTTTCATAAAACATATTTTAGGTACGGCCACGGTGAGTGTTTCCATCTACGATGCCAATGACAGTGCTCCCGAATTTCCTCAGATTGCATATGTTGTATACCCTAGCCAATACACGCAGCCGTCGGATACGATTTTATACTTAGCCGCTACTGATAAAGGTACGGATTGCTTTTTCATTATACGTATCTTATTTCACACACACACACACACACACACACACACACACACACACACACACACATGCACACACACACACACACACATATATATATATATATATATATATATATATATATATATATATCTATATATATATATATATATATATATATATATATATATATATATATATATATATATATATATATATGCAATAAACTGACGACGAACAGTACGAAACTAGTAACTAACTAGCCTAAGCGCTTTCGACTCTTAATGAGTCTTTTTCAAAGGCAAATACAAAACATAGTTACGACAAACAAATAAACACATACAATACATACAAAGATGAATCAGAAGATTCTGCAGATAGTAATGATGATGATAATTATGATGATGACGATAATGATCACGATAAGTAAGGATAATGAAAATTTTCCGTATTTGCATAAGTATTCCGCAGAATTAACTTTATTCTTTATTTCACATCATCATGCCAGTATATTTGAATTACAAGTTTATAAGAACATATATGCTGTTGTTTTCAAGATTCTGGTGACAATGCTAAAATTACGTATACGTGGACGGCACAGACGGGCGGATCTACTTACTACCAACTCAGTGCCACCGGACGAATATATGTCGCCAAGTATTTGTCCGATTTGAGTTACGGTCAGTCTTATCGATTTATTGTCCAGGCAGTCGACCATGGCAACCCTGCTCTTACCGGCACCACAACCGTGGACGTTATATACAGAGAAACCACAACTACAACCACCACTTCTGCTACCAATACCACCGTCACCACAACCACCAAAGCTCCAACCTTCTTTGATTACCCGGCCAATATAGCTATGGTCGTTCTGATGAATTTAATGGCTTTAGGCCTTCTATCATTCCTGGCCTATTATTTATATAAATACTGCAAAACACCAGGCGCCTGTAAAATCAACTGCTGTAAAACACCGATGTAAGTATTCTTTATAGACATTTGCTAACTACACGTGTACAAGTCTAATCAACATAAACGTTAAGAGTTCTGCAGTTTTATATCAAACGGAATGTTTTGATATTTTAAAAAATATACCAGGTCAAAATGATGGTTCCTATAGAAACAATAAGTAAACAAATGCAGTGACATAATTCACTACAACACCGCCAAGTGAAAGTGCCATTAACTGAATGATATTGTAGCTTACAATATTTCCCTAAAATACTGGCAATATTCAATTTCAAAACATGAACAAAAATATCTTACAAATTTAAAGCATATATGTTTTAGTATTAATGTCATGTTATTTTTTGTGGGGGTTTTTTTGCTGTTTTATCTTTGTCTTTAAACTATATCAATAAATAAATAAATTAAGCATTACAAGCTGAAATAGGTTGGTTCTCTAGTCTAACTACATTTATTTTACTTTATTTCAGAAACAAATCTGTTGCTCCGACGTAAGTTAATGATAATAATAATAATAATAATAATAATAATAATAATAATAATAATAATAATAATAATAATAATAATAATAATAATAATAATAATAATAATAATAAATGCCTTATTATTTGCATATTCCATTGCTTCATTGCTGTACGAGATATGCATTTTAGCCATCATTATGTACAGCGATCATTATACTAAATGTGAAGTCTTTGTTTACAGACTGTCTCTTACAACATCAGCTAGAAGTCATTTTGTTGGATAATTATTCTATGAGATAAACATGTAATTTTATTAAATGAACGTCATTCTTATACAACGAACATTGATTTTATCAAATGAACATGTTTTTGTGAAAATTCATAATAATTCTAAGCGTTTTCTAAGAACTGAGAAAATTATCTTTACAGACAGGTGGTTGCAAAATTGAGGTTCATCACTATAGTGATTAAAACTACTAATGTATTGCAAGTGATGAATGAGGTCGGTTTGATTTTAATCTCAAATTTGGAGTTTTCTTTCTTTTTTCGCGAGATTACTTTTCGCTTATTGCCATATATTTCATGAAATTTGTTTTAAAGCATAAGATAAAGTCAAATTAATCCACAAAATGAAAGAAACACAGAGAGAGAGAGAGAGAGAGAGAGAGAGAGAGAGAGAGAGAGAGAGAGAGAGAGAGGACATATGTTCACATAATTGAATGTCAAAAGATTTTCGCTTGTCTTGTTATTGCCAAGCACGAAATAGTAGCATCGACTACAACCATATCACCATCTATACGTATGACATTTTATCTACTGAATAAGATGACACTTCTATTAATAGACTCGTAAATGTAAATGTAGTTGCATATGTTCAGTGCCAGATTAAGCTAGTACGGGGCCTGTAGCGTATATCATAAAGCAATGCCTATATTAAACAAAAAAAACATACATCTTTAAAGTGTATAGTAAAGTAATTGTATTTTTTTTCATTTGCTAAACGGTCAGATCATACGACAAATATGTCTGACATTTCAGTAATAATATTATTTACATGTAGGTAATTGATAGCTTAAAAACATTTAGTGAGAAGCCCTTGAAAGAGAAACTTTTGCTACCAAAATAACCTGGCTCTGTATGTGCTCGGCGATGCGTACAATTTAGGGATGTTAACTTGCCCATTTTATTTCACTTTTCAGGAACCCTAACCTGAAAAAGATATCTTTCGACTTTTGGAATGAAAGTAAGTTCACTTCCTCTGGTTTTGTTCTAAATGTCGTCTCGATGAATGTTGAAAGAAATCGCTCTTCTTAAATCAGAAGCAGGATAATCTATATTTCTATATTTCTAAATTAGGGAAAAGCTGTATTAACAAATAAAGTTCAGAGTATACATGTAAATGAAAGTAAAGCAATACTTTTGCTCCTATTATTACAATAGAAGCGTTGTTATAAGAAATGGCTTTTTTCGAGTTTGATTTCAATGTGTGTCATCTGTCAACGTCTGTCATCTGTCTAAACGTGTGTCATCTGTGTCAACGTGTGTTATCTGTCTAAACGTGTGTCATCTGTCTCAACGTGTGTCATCTGTGTCAACATCTGTCATCTGTCTAAACGCGTGTCATCTGTCTCAACGTGTGTCATCTGTGTCAACGTCTGTCATCTGTCTAAACGTGTCATCTGTCTCAACTTGTGTCATCTGGGAAAAGTTAAGGTGTTTAGCTACTGTCGAACAGATCAAATATTGCAATAAGAGATAATTGTTATTTCAAAATCAAATACATATTAGAAAAAAAAACAAATTTTGCTAATCTCAATCGTTATTGCTTCTTAAATGCATTTCATAATCAACAGCAGGGAAGGTTTGTGAAATTTATTAGCCAGTGATTTCTTTCATTTCAGCGAACGACAACAACTTCAAGTCTAAACCTTTCTCCGGAAAACGTTATTCAAATGAGACAAAAGTACCTATGCCTGCTCCTGTTCTATAGATCTCGTGATAATTAATGTTTTGTTTGTTGTTTTGTTTTGTTGACCGAAATGATGCCGCATCAAACAACTGTTTTGTTGACCGAAATGATGCCGCATCAAACAACCAATGAGTCGGTCATACATGCTACCTAATCACAAGTATCTAATTTTCTCTTCAGATATATAATTCTAATGTCGTGTAATATTCTGAGTATTTATTCAGAAAAAAAAATTTGAATTTATAGACCTAATTAAGGTCTACAGAGTTACATAGCTTGCTCTTTACAATAATGCTCATTCTGTTGATGAAACGTCATCTGCTTTCTATTGAAAAATAAGATCATCAATTTTTGTGTTAATTTTTGTAACTATAAGTTGCCATGTTTATCCAGGTATGAACAAATGTTTGTTTGATTTTTTTTTGCTTCTTTGTCTTTTGTTTTGTTTTGTTACCTTTCTTTTTTTCACTATGATGTAAGGCTAATTTTTTATGACTTTTACTATTGGAATATGGATTCTGACACTGTTACTATACTAACGTGAACCATCTGAAAGCCACCCTTATGACACTCTTTAGTTGTCTCTTTCTTCTCCCAAAGAAACTTGTAAGATAAAGAATCTTGTTTTTGGATTCCTTAGAATTAGAGGAATACGTATTGCTGAAGTTGTACCAAGAGGAGTTTCTGATCTTCTTTAGACTACTGCAGCAGAAAATTGCAAGTTTCTTTAATTATAGTTTAATTGAACTACGCTATTTTGCTCTGTGGAAAATTGTATGCCACGGTAACTAAATTCAGACGTATCCCTGCAATTATATTCACACTATTAATGACGTTTTGACGGTTTCTATTCGAAAGTAAAATGAAAACCACTTTTGTATTAATATTTATGGCTAACAATTACAGTGTATCTTCAGGTATGAATAATTTGTATAAAATCTGACCCAATCACTATGGTAATATGAATTAACCATTTAAAAGCCGCTCTCAAGATAATCGTTGGTAATGACTTTTGCTTCTGTTGCCTCTTGCTTCTACTCAAGGTATTCTGTAAACAAATCTTGCTCCTGGAGTATTCTTCAGTAGATTAGTAGGTTTTGATAATGCTGAACTTATAATGACTCTCCGATCCTAGATTAATTCAACTATATTGCTCTACTCTAGGGGAAACTTGTATTCACAGAAAAATAATTCAGATGAATCCTCGGTCTAAATGGTGTTCTCCCCAATATTTAATATTACTACCTGTTCTACTTCTAGTTCCCACTGAATTTGTTTCTTCAAATATTTGAGCACACTGTTTAATTTTGGAAAATACTTGTACTAAAGCAGATGCTCAAATTTAACTGAATTCTCGTGATAAAAAGAAAATAGCTTTGGATTAAATAAAAATGTTTCTTCCAAACTTTCCAATAAATGACCAGAATGTGTTCCAGCTTTGTTATGACATCTATTTGTTGCATGTTGCCTTTCGTAAATGATATATTTTTATGCTCTCTACATTTTGTACTTGATTCGTCTAATTAAATAGTTCCAAATAATTAATTTCATTAATAATGTGTTTCCCAAGGTGACCTTGCTGTCCTTTGTAATGAATTTGTAAGAGATGATTGTGCTTCTAATTTTCTAATGTGTAATTACAAAAGCTAGTTTATTATGTACATCCGAAACAATACCAGATTTCGGAAATTGCTCAGAGTTAGATGTTTCGCTAGACGAAATATATTGACTTTTGTATTGTTGACCCGTGTCTTTATTAAAATGTAAATGAGTATCTATTTCTTAACGAGAGTATCTACATTTGCATGTGTCTATCAGTTACTTTAGCAGAATTTATTTATTAGAGATAATATTATAGTTCATTGCTTTTTAAGAATATTCCGTGAAATCTGTCATAGTGGATACCTCAAAATCTGTCTTAGTGGACACTAGAAATATCTATTTTTGTGGATGTGTTTTATAGGATATATCCAAATAGCAGAAAATAGAAGTTCACAATTTACAACATTTACAAATCAATTTCTTGATTTCTCAATACATACTTTGCACTCCTGTCCCAACAGTAAAGACAATGGTTGTCTAATTTGCGATCATTTCAGCAAGGTTTAATATATACCTGAACTGGACACTAATATAGTCCAATCAGTAATGAGTCAGAGTGACCCCTCATGTCCAATGAGAAAACTTAGGCTATATTACGATTATATGGTCTTAAAAAATAATACAAAAGTGAGAGCAGTAAAATACTTTGTAAAATTCAACAAATAATGTATTTTCCTAGAATGCAAGGTGAGAATGTTAACAAATTAATTTATGGTATTGCGAATTAAATCTTCTTTAATCTTAGAATTGCAAATACGGCTTCTACTAAGCAACGTTCTAAATAATCTTTATTTAGTTTAAATCCAATTTAAATCCAACGCTGAATATATTGATGTGACTATCACGGCCCAAATAATACTGATGCACCAACAGCCCTCTACTGGATCACAATAATAATATCCAAGAATTCAATCCTTATACGTATAAATGTTAGCCAGTATTTTCAAGAATGTTATTTATGAAAAGCACTTTGTATTTCCAGAGAAGAATCACTTGCTTTAAATAATTTGACTAAATAAAATTCAACCGATAACGAATTTATTGACACAGCAATCTGATAAGATTTTAAAGCGAAGATGAATGTTTTTCAGTGAGAGGATTAAATAATCTTTGTCACAGAATAAGGCGAGAAATAACTTGGTTTTGCCTTATAACTAGCTTTCACCTTTATTCGTTGTGCAGGCGTACAACGTTACCTTTTGTGAATCATTGTTTTTCCAGTTGAGCTATTCTGAAACTACATTCGACGAGAGTCACGAAAAGCATGGTATACATGGGTATTTGACCGTGGCTATTATTCACTCTCCTACGGATTTAATGTTGATTCATTTCAAACTGAGTTATAGGTCATTTGGATTTTGTCAGGGAGTGAACGTTCTCCATTATGTTCTGCGGCCATATAAGTAAGTGTAAAATTTTTATTTTATTTGATTTACGAAACCTATTCTCGTTTTAAGTCATATAGGTAATGAAGCTTTCAACTAACTTTGCTATTACAGTTTAATTCATGAGTATATATATATATATATATATATATATATATATATATATATATATATATATATATATATATATATATATATATATATATATATATCGAGCAATTTAATTCAGAACCTATTATTATAGCCAGTTTGGTTTTATTGTAGCTGATTAGAGCTGACTGTAACTGTTTAGGGGTGGGCGTATGTGTCCATAGAGTGACGTACATTCTGTTTAGGTTTGAGAGTAGCTGTCCATAGAATGGCGTGTTGTCCGTATGTATGTGTATCCCTGTCTAGGATTGAGCGTAGCTGGTCATAGTGCAGTGTGCTGTCCGTACGTATATGTATACGTAAGATTATGCATGTGGTGGTACCATGAGTGTTGACGTAGCCAATACAAATGTGTTGTGTACCGTCTGTACGTTTAAGAACTTGTGGTGGATCCGTGAAGGGTGTGAGAGACCGATAAGTATAGGCCAACCCAAGGATCTGGAGAAACTGTGTGGTGTAACAGTTTATAAATCGTATGTTTTTACAGAGATTTGTTTGTTTCAATTGATTGTGGTTTCAATTGAGTACAATATTTGTTCACATTACATGAGATTATGTGAATCTCGCTTTCATTGTTACGTTGCTTGAGATTATTTTAATCTCGCTTTCATAGCATTCATTGTTTATTTTAATCTTAATGGTATTACATGCCTGAGATTATGTGAATCTCGCTTATATTGCTTGATATTAGTACAAACATTTTTGCAGTCCAGGAGGTTATTTGAACCTCACTTTTTCATACGTAAGATTTATATATAATATATTTTTATTTCTCATTTTGGGAATATGTGTAGAGTTATTGGATCAATCGTGTGATAGGAGTGGGAGAGAATCAATGCATTTGTTCTACATATATATTCTTAGAAATTCATTTTATAAATTTCCATTATCCATCACACTGTGTTTGTGTTATTCATTTAATCCAAGAAACCCAATTGGTTTCAATTCTGTTACAGTCTTCTCCTTGACCTTGGGTCACAATTATCATGTTCTAAATCAACTATTACTTAGTGTAAGGTAAATGCTAGAAATTTAATATTTTACAAAATGAAATCTTGGTTTTAATTAGTAGGTATGTTATTAACCTTATAATATAGATGTAGAATAGATCAGGTATATTTATAGAGGAGTCCCAATAACCTAGACTCAGACACAAATAAACATGTTTACTTCTATTAATAATGATCCTAACATTACAACCATAGCAATAAATTGTTTAGCGATGTTGTCAACATGTAATAAAAATGATTTATGTCAAGTAGAAAAAGAAATTGAATTTGGACAAGGTCAAGTCTAACATACAATGTTACCTAATGAATAGCATATACTGAAATAAAAATATAAAAACAACAAACATTGCAATTCAAATATACATATCAACTCCTCTCTTAAGTGAAAGATTTATGGACTTGCATTAAAGATTTCTTTTTACTATTAGTCAAATGTACACGTTCTAAAACACTACATCGGATTAAATCTTATAAATTGACCCAAAACGTGAAACAATATAATATTTATATACAAGTAAAAGTGTATCTGCTGTTAGATTGTTTTCCATTGATTTTCTTATCTCAATATTGCATTTTTGCAACAGTAAACTTGACCTTAAAAATTCGCGATGTTTTGTTTCTCATGCTGCCAATAAAAGCAAGGCCGTTGTGGTCACTAACACAAAAATAGGAGCTAAATTGATATATACTTTAAAAGTTTTGCAAAGCTAATATTATAGCCAATCATTCCGTCTTGCTTGTAGAATAATTAATTTTTTCTGGTGTTATATTTTTTTATTATAGGACTCTAGATAATCTACACCATTGTCGACTTCTTGAATCAATACTGCTCTAACCCTAATAGCACTTTAATGAAAAGACATTTTAAAATGAGTGACTTAACTGTGGAGATGAAAGAACTGGCGGACTCTTAAGTATGGCCTTCAACTTGTCAAATGCCTCCTGATATATTTTAGTTCAACAAATTACTCGGGTGTTCAGCAACTATGGAAAAATGTATAGACAAATTAGAACTGTCCATTTCAAACGACATGTCCTAAAAATGTAACATAAGTTCCACAAAACTCATTTTAGATATATTGTTAAATATGCAGCAGTGTGTCTGTCAAAATAATTTCAAATTGTCTGTATGGGATATTTCTCCATATGAAGTAGTAATGATGACATCATCCATGTATGCCTCACAATTATCTAGACCAGATTTAATCATGTCAACATAACGTTGAAAAGTACAAGGCGAACCTTTTATCCCAAATATGACTTCATATTGATACAGTCCATCTGGAATTAAGAATGCCGAAAATTTCCTTTATTATTTCCATCAGTGGAATTTGCAAAAATCATTTCCAAAGAGGTCAAATTTGGTGACATATTTTGCACTTCCAATTTTATCAATAGTCATTGACTCTTGGCAATAGAAATAAATCTGCTATGGTCACTGTTCGTCTTTCTATAATCGGCGCACTTGTGGAAAGTGTTCTGATTTCACTACAAATGTACAAGGTGAACTACCCTCGCGTTTAATCGGTTTTATGAAATCGTTCTCCAGCAAATACTGAATTTCTTTGTTTCAAACATATATATTTGAAAAGGCTCATCGTGTATCTGTACTTTTACACAGGCAGGTTTCAAATTTAGAATTTGATCGTCATGGCAGATTTATTAGTTTATGAAGGAACAGCTGGAAATCAATACTCATAATCAAGTAACGGCTGTGTTAGCTCTATTTTCTTGTTGTTGCTGATGTGAAAAGTTTAGTCCCGATTATTCATGATTAATGACTTTGGATTATTAGTTACTCCAAGGTCACTATAGTACAATTGAATCCTACCTGTGTGAGACAGGTACAACTAAGTAAATGCATGTTTAACCTGGATGTCTCTATCAACATACTCCTTTAACATAATTATATGGCAAAGTTAATTTTGTTTCGCTTCCCAGGGGTATTAATTGCATAATTTAAATCACCAGCTTTCATCAGTCTACTGTATACGGATGATGCTACTTAGCATCAAGAAGATTTTATGGTAATGACAAGAGAGCCAGAACTATATCACCAGGCTGACAACAACTTTCCACTGTATTTTTATATACCTTTATTTCATTTCTGACCAAGTAGAATGCACTTTCATTCATGCAATCTCACAAGCTTTAGGAAAATGTATTTGAAGTTGGAAACATAATCGAGAAGATTAATTTCTAAATATACATTTACAACTCGATCCATTTCACCAAATATAGTGGTCCACCAAGCGTGTGCTCAGAAGGATTAAATCCTAACAATGTTTGAAATGATTCCCTAATAGCAAACAGTCTGTAAACACCTTCATCCTAATCATTTCCCGTACCAAACAAATCTAACCTAATTATATTTTTCAAAGTTGAATGCAGTCTCTCTACAACCACATGGCTTTCAATGTGATAGGCAGAAGACGTGAATTGCTGCATACATAATTCATGCATAGCTTCCTTTTATCGACCTAAAATTTCATCTGCGATTAGATTGGACATATTGTACAGTAAACAATCTTTACCAAGATTTTGCTATTTTAATTTTAATATTCCTCAAAGGAATTGCCTCTCAGAACCTTCTGAACGCACACATTATGTCAACAAAAATTGTTTGCTTAACTAGATCAAGGGTATGGGACCTACACCACAATCTGCCATTATTCTGCCAAAAGGTTTGTCAAATGCAGGAATTTGTTGCTAAAAAGCCTAAGGTATCTCCTGATTTTTTAGTTTCCTACCATTAGACACGTGTTAACGATCTACAGCATTTACACTTATTTTTTAAAATAAAAATGGTTCAAGATCTTGTGATAAGTTTTACTGATCCCTAAATGAGCTTCGTGTGCCAAATTAAGAACTGCCTGTCTATACGACATCGGAACTAATATTTGATATTTCACCTAACATTCGTCAAAACACAATTGACCACTATATTCTTATAAGGACCCGTTGTTGATTCAATAGCAAACAGGTCCTTCTTTAGCATCACTTGTGCTAATGGCCTACTGAAATACAAAGGAGGTTTCATAATGATTTCCCTGCTTGAGGAAAAATGGTTGTCATTTCTCACCCTGATTGTAATAAAGAAAATGAATAGTAAACACATGATCACTGTAATGAAGACCTTCTGATTGATCCAAACTTTTAGTTATCATCAACAACCTGACCAATACATTTGTCAGCCAAATGAATCTTTTCCTGATGAATATCATTTTCAAAAGCTTTCATTGCTATTGCTCTAGTAACTGCTGAATATTAATCGGGGATTTCGTTTTCAACAGGATTGACATTGTGACCCAAACATAGCTTGCCAGTAACAAATGGATTAACGACAAGATATATCCGGCTATGCCACTGTCTAGGAAGAAACGAATACCAACGATGTGAAAAGTTTACGCACTTTCGACTGTCCATGGTCCTGATACCAAGTCTGGCGATATATTTACACAATAAAAATAAATATTAACAAAGCCGCACTCCACTCCATGACTAAGAACATTCTCATTAGAATATTACTTATCAACGAAAGTCAAAGTGAATATGTCCCTTCGAATTTTAATAGGTATAGAGTTGGCATAATCACCAATAAATGATACAGAACCGTTCGACATGAATGGTTCATAATCCTCCATAATAAAATCAGATAACTGGAATATTCACCAGACAATTGGGTAACTTTCAATACATGACCGAGACATTGTTTTGATTTTCCTGCTTAGTTTTCAATTTGTATCTATCAGATATAAAGTGTTCATTCTTCTTACAATAGTTGCACGTAGCAAGACTTAAGGACTTCGAGTCAGTTTTATCAGAAACATGATTTATAATGTTGTGGCACCTCGAAATTTGGAAGTGTTCTTATTAGGCTGATATTGTTTGTAAGAATGTCAGAACACTGCCGAGAGGAAGACTTACTGACAAAAGGAAACTTTACATGCAAAGGAATTCTCGTCCGCTGAAAGAGCAGCATTTTCTAAACCTCAGACATTTTGTTTATCAAGGTATGTCTTACCGTTACTATGAACCTAATTCTTGAAAACTTCAACTAATATGACATGTCTGAGTTTTTTTTAAATCTTGACCTTCTTTTTTAGCTAAACACCACCAATTAATTAGTTGTACATTTTCCCTTACAAATTCAAAATAGGTTTGTCCAATTCCAAAAATCTGTCGATAAGCCTCAGGTATACCGCTTTAATACCGCTTTAATAAATGCATTTCGTAATCAGATCATAATCAGAATTTAATGTACCGTCACAGAAATGTAGATGTCACGAGCTTGACAAAATGTTGACTCTTAGCAACATAGTCCGATGATCTTAGCCATTTCAAATTTCCAGCAATTATTTCAAAACGAGAAAAAATATTTATCTACTTCAAAGGTGTACTATGATTTTGGACAATGTCAAGTACAACTATAATACAATATTGTTCTTACAGAAATAACATTGTCAATAGCATATACTGAAATAGTTTTTATTAAGAAGTACGTAACTAGCACAAAAATTAAAGAAAGGCAAAACAATAACACTTATAATGAAATGAAGGAATGGAATCTAAATAGTTAAAAAAGAACAAAATTAAAAAATATTGCTTTCAGCGTTAAAATGAAATCTAATAGAATTTGTATTTGGATTAAAGTATCGCAAAGTATCGAAGTGAATAATTACGAAGAATAAAATCATAATATTTGGTAGAAAGTATCGTAAATTAAAGCTTTCATCGTGATAACGCACTCTAGATGTTTATTTATTTAGACGAAATTATCGTACAGTATCGCAGTGATCGATTATGAAAGAATGAAATGCGACTGATATAGTGTCCCTTCGACGAAATTATCATAACTTATCGCACTGATCATAATAGCGGAATATAAAATGGTTTAAGATTTGTGCGAAATTATCGGAATTATCGTAGTGATCATAAAAATGGAATCAAATGGGATAATCTTCGTACGAACTTATTGCAATGCTATAACTTTTTAAATAATTATTTAGACATTTATTAATTACAAATTTAGATGATGACGTAATATCTTTTAAACAAAATATATCAGAAAGAAAGTAAAAAGGATTTTCGCAAAATATAACTTGAGGATTCGTTGCAAAAAAGATTTGGATTATGTTATCGTTCCAATTTTCATGACTTGCCGAAAGTTTCTTACTTAATAAAATATATCAGAGTACGATATTTTCCATTTAACAGTTTTTTATATTGCTGACATTATCAGCTTGTACATAGTTACAACCTAACTATTGTCATCTGCAAAATAAACCCAGATTTTTTGTGTTTAAACCAGAGTTATATCTTCTTGTCCCAGAAACATATATATGTCTATATGCTATTGTCATATTTATATATTTACATGTATGTAAATATGTATATATGGATGATTGGATGGATTGGATTGGATGGAAGCATGGATGGATTGGATTGGAAGGATGCATGGATGTATTGCATGGATGGATGGATGTAAAGCAGAATGTATGTCTTTATTACCTACCTACATATCATATCATAGATCTAGAAATCCGTCTAATTATCCTATGTATGTATGTGTGTATCTGTGTATGTGTATGTATGTGTGTATGTGTATGTATGTGTGTATGTGTGTGTATGTGTGTGTATGTATGTATGTATGTATGTATGTATGTATGTATGTATGTATGTATGTATGTATGTATGTATGTATGTATGTATGTATGTATGTATGTATGTATGTATGTATGTATGTATGTATGTATGTATGTATGTATGTATGTATGTATGTATGTGTGTATGTGTGTGTATGTATGTGTGTGTGTTTGCGTGTGTGTGTAGATGTGGATGGATGGATGACTATGTATTTATTACCTACCAACATATCATATACAAATCTATATATCCGTCTGTCTATCCAACTTATCTATCTTACATTGGTAGAAAACCTAAATCATCGGGAGACTAATTGAAAATAAGCATCCGAGAAAAACAGCTTATGATATTGTGTATGGTCTTACTAGTCTAATTTTCCAAATATGTTGAACAAGCCTTTTAAACAAACTTGCTTCAAAACATATTCTCAAAGTGCATGATTAGTGTCCATTTTTGTGGTTACTTATTTTTATTTTCATGTGTAACTCTTTTTTGGAAGATACATATTTTATATTACACGCACGTGTAGGATATGATTGTGTCTAAGTATATACTCACTCGAGTTATCATAAATATTCAGTGATATGAGTTCATTTAAATATTTTATCCAACTGACGTACCAGCAGGAAAGGTGTGTGTGTGTGTGTGTGTGTGTGTGTGTGTGTAATACTGTGTGTACCAATGTCAAAACCATTGCAGAAATGTATTTCATTTATCTACAAATCACATTAGTTTCATTCTGTTCAATTTCATGTATAAAAGATCTTAGATCTTTCTTTTTTAGAAACATTTAATGATTTACATTATAGTCTGTCAAATATTTGAACAACATATCCACATTTCAATTGCTCTGTGACTTCGTTCAGTTTGGTTTTAACTGCGTCAGTAAATGCAAGTCTCAGTTTGTATTTCTCATTTTAGTGCATCAGTCTCTTTGGTAAACGTGTTCCAAACCACTGTAGTCATTTTAAATTAGTTTCATGGAATTGTTTTTTTTGGGTGGGGGTAAACCAACTTTTCATCTTTTCCCCTTTCTTGCCTTCTATTTCACCAGCACTACAGTGTATCACACCAATAACATTTACTATTTCTCGTTTGACGTATCAAAATCTATCTTCGATTGTCTACTCTGATTTTGTGGCTTGCTTTGAATTCTGTCAACTTAACATTTTTCATAATTTTGATCTTATCTGAAAAATATATAGTACAGAAGTATTCTTGGTACATTTATTGAAGTTTATTTCTCTTAGACATTTAACATCTAATCCACTTCAGGAAGGGAATCAGTTTTTGTAACAAGACAACCGGGTTGGATTTCGGATTTATAATAGAGCACTTTTGGTCTTTATACAAATGCGACGTTTATTAATAAATGACTTGAATGAGAAAAGAATTATGATTAATATGTACGTGTATAAGATCCAAATATTAGACAAATTAACACAATCCGCACGAAGCTAACAAATAAACATGAATATGAATGTAAATAAATGACCTTGCACAGTAAAAGGACAAAAGTTAATGATTCGTAGTGATTTCACAAGACAAAAGAAATTGTGTGTTTTACTCAAATAGTAAAAATGATGTACTTTATTCGTATAGTAGTAAAGTAGATTGCCTCTAATAGTGAAAAATGAGGTTCTTTTCGCAGTAAAAGGATGAAAACAAAAGTGTCAAATACAATAAAAAGTCTCTTTACAGTCTAAGCAAACTGGGCATAACAAACGCCAAAATTAGCCCAGGTCAATCAAGCAATCAGCGCCCACCAGTTGCCAACAATGCCCGATCAACTGCTACTCGACCAGCAACTCACTGTTCACTCGGTTCTACGGCTGCTATGGTTCAGCTTTACAAAAAAATGGTCAACTTATATGGTTAGCTCAATAACTGGCACCCGTCGACTCTGATCAGCTGAAAATGCATTTAACACCGTGTACTATGAATGACACCGAGATATACGATAAAAGCGTAATGATATTACATAAGGTAAGTTATACAAATTGTATTATCGACATACAAAGCAATAAACATGTTCAGAAGTGAACATACCAGTGTCCGATAAGAATCTTGTTACTAAACGTTTCTTAAAAATGCAATTTTATATCTATTGCTAATATAAATCTCTTGCCAAGTCACAAACAAGAACAGAAAATATTTACATTGTACTAAGTAAGCAGAATTTACGTAGAAAATATACTAAAAAAAATGTGATAGTACAATTCTTTTGACTTATAATATACATAATATATATTAAATAAATAATTTAACATACCTCTACAGATGAATAAGTGCAAATCCTTAAGTATACTGCTCACTGACAAGACGTTCCGTAATGTAAAGATTGAATCTTATGGTAAAGCATTTATGCACAGACGATGTGCACTGTATGTATTCCGGGATTTGTTCCATTTGAAGCACATCGCACCTGCGGCATAGAGTGAACCGAACTCACTGTTTGAAAATATTGTACAAAATACATAAATCACCCTCGGCTGTCATTGTGCACAAAACACAAAACCCGAGTACATGCATTTAATAAGTACAGTAAAGGGATTTATACAAATCCTTGATAGTTTTGTTATTTACGTTCTTGTTCAAGCCAAAAAGTGCTTTACTAAAATTATTCGTTAGCTTTTTCAACCTCTGGATCTGTTTCATTTAATTATAAATTCTTATCTTAACAATGCCATTTCAATGAGCTAATCCCTGTTAATACTTTTATCTATATATTGTGATCCCGCCTTATTTTCAAAATTATTCTTTTCAGCAGAATTGTAACCGTCAAATAATTATTCACATATTTTCCACTTTACCAATATGTAATTTTGCCGTCTATCGGGTTATGTTTAAAACTTTTTAAACATTTTTATATATCAAACTTTTCGTCATACCGAGATAACTCCCTAATACGATGCAATGTTGTGTCTTTACTATGTTGATAATATTTATTCTTGATTATTTGTTTAATATTTAGCATTATTTTCTTAATTTATTAATACCCAAACTGCGTTAAGGAATATATCTTTTCCTGTTGCTTTAACTCTGAATGAGAGTCCAAGTACAAAATCCGTAAATTGCTTTACGTTCGATATAACTATACTATCAATTCAAATTTTTCATCACATGAATTAAAATACATTGCTTACTTCAATCCCAGGTAGTTGGTCTTTTCTCTAGCGCTTTTGTTACCAACTCCTGTTTCAAAACAACTACGTGCTTATTGCCACACGTCAATTTTTGTCCTTTTCAAAAGGGCATACGAAACTGGATCATGTTGTCCAGTTCCTATTAAGCATAAAGTGCTTCTATTATAGCATTTGAGACTTTGGTATTGTATGCTGAATAGCAATCGTCTCTTTTAAGTGCAAGAAATTAATGCCTCGTCTTAGGTGAAAATATATACTCGATTATATCGTATTCCTATGTGCGATTATCCTTCTTCATTCTTTTCTGTATAAACCATATGTCCCATAAATATCTTTTCTTCTTCTGTTTTCTTCTTCTTTCACTATGCTCCCCTCTTCCTTCTCTCCTTTTTTATCCGTATTTCTTCTTCAACATGATAACGAAACTTTTCTACTGATGGCCTAAATAATTGTCTATTTTCATTTTATGCTACTCTTTATGTACTTTGATATTTACACTTTTTTCTAGTCTCTATATTGTTATGGCGGTATTATTTTCCTTTTTTAAATGTACTATCCATCCATCCATCCATCCATCCATCCATCCATCCATCCATCCATCCATCCATCCATCCATCCATCCATCCATCCATCCATCCATCCATCTAGTTGTTTGCATGAAGGGAACTTACAGGGAAATCAACCTTTCAAATGATGAACGAACGGACGGGCGGCTTAATGTTTTTATTCTAAAATGCAAGCGCTGACAACATATGTTTATGCGTAAGATTATATAATCTGTATGTGGTTTTACAACTAGGTATTACCATTAGGATCTTGGATAGTGTTAATGTGCATAATGGTGCCATAAAAGATTTTGGTATATTGTTCCGCCCAGGATCCCAAAACCTACATGATAACATATCGCAGTAATTTGTAATGTACTAGGGAATTATTACTTGTAGCTAACAAGACTTGACGATCTCTGAAGAGTGTAAATCTTTTATTCTTGTGTAATGGTATCCACATCAAGGCAAGTGCGCAATTCTTCAATATTGCCATAGGTTCTAATTTCAGCCGAGAAAATAACTTAAGAGGTAAGTACCCAGTCTTGCAGTTAGAACTGGAAAAAAAAAATAAATTAGTACGGACCGAACTTTTCCAAATGCCAACACGTAGGAATGGTCGCCTAGACTGAAAATAAAAACCGAAAAACATAATATTGCAGCAAAACTATGATGGAGGAAAATAATACATGCACTTCATTATAGTTCCTAAAAATGCAATGCAGTCTCTCCGTCTGTCTGTCTCTCAGTAATTGTCTTTGCTCGAAGCTTCTAATCAGCAAACTTTGTGAAATATCTTAAATGGTGATCTCATTAGTGTTTTGATCACCAATCGAATCTTTTTTTCGGAGTACCTCATCCATTCCAAAACGATATACTTCTTTAAACGCAAAAAAATTTGAAAGGTCACAATCTATATTATGGTACATTTGAACTTCAAACATAACGCAGCTATTAACTTCACAAATACGCAAAATGCAAATGAAATTCGAAGAAAGTCCATATTTTGAAAATAGTTTTATCATTTCGGAATAAGCACAATTTGGCAGTAAAAGGTATGAATTATATGAAAGGAACAGAGGATATCTGAATGATTTAATGCACGACTGGGCCGTGTTGTGTTCACTGCTGTATATATCAGAACATCAGTGTTATCCGTGGATTCTGTAGTAGAATCTTGATAATAGTGGGCAGAAATAATAGTTTAATACAAAATATAATATCATACAGGTTAGAGAAATTATATTCGTACTCTACTATTCTGTCTGGTATATATTTATAATTCTTTGTAAAACAAAAAATCCTATATGCCTTGATTTCTTTCATATATATGAGAATCATTTGCTAGGTAGTCAACACTGACTCAGTGCCAACATTTTTTTTGGTGATGTGTGCTTAGTCGTAACGGTATATGGGCTGGTGCGTACAGTCAAGGCGATGGGTGCCATTTACTCGAGGTTCTGGGTTCGAAACTCAGTAGAGTACGAAGTTCTGTCTGGTATATAATTATAATTCTCTCTCTCTCTCTCTCTCTCTCTCTCTCTCTCTCTCTATATATATATATATATATATATATATATATATATATATATATATATATATATATATATATATATATATATATATAATTTTCTTAATCTTCTTATTATCCTTCAATTTTTACTATAAGAATAACCGGTATAGAATCAAATATCCGGGATATAATCTGCGTTACATATGTACAAAATGTAAAAATAGATGTCGCTTTGGCTTGTAGACTTTTAGGGAAATATACACCGTTTTCAGTTTCCGCAACTAGTCTATACAAGCTGGTTGTATTTATAGTTTTAGCACATGTGAATACAGCCATGTAGAGGTTCACAAACACAACGTTTTTGTGTTTATTTGTTTGTCGTATATATGTTTTGTATTTGCCTTTGAAAAAGACTCATTAAGAGTCGAAAGCGCTTAGGCTAGTTAGTTACTAGTTTCGTACTGTTCGTCGTCAGTTTATTGCATCTATTTTAATTAATCCCTGACACACGTGATCCCTTTGTGGATCCAGTACGCTTGAAAGGGTTGTTATTCGCCATATGATTTGTATTCTATATATATATATATATATATATATATATATATATATATATATATATATATATATATATATATATATATCTGTGTGTGTGTGTGTACAATACATTTTCTTAAGCGAAATATTTTCACTGATCAAAATTTAACAAAACCAAAGAAAAAGTTTTTCCCCAGTGAAGGCTTGCATTTTTGACGATTTACAATCTCGGTACGACTGAAACGACAAAGACTGGAAAACATCAGCTGGAACAGATCCCTAATTCTTTATCTGGCATAGTATCAAGTTTTAGCATCCATCAGTTTCCTATGTTTGACATGAAATACAGTGGTCACTGGTTTCAACCGCATGGTACGTTCAAATTTTGTCAACACTGACCAACTCTGTGGCGTTTCAGGTATTCTTTTGTGGCAGTTAAAATAATGTACATTAGAACTGTTTAATTTGTACAAAAGTAACAAACTTCCAGTTCTAGTATTTTCAGGATTTTAAACTTTGTACTATGTTTTGTGCTTACTCGAGTACATACATACATTCTGAAACTATATAGTGTTGCCCTAAACAAAGTAATTACAAATACGCTTACTAATATATATATATATATATATATATATATATATATATATATATATATATATATATATATTAATCCGCTAACTTTACATTGTTTATTGTAGTGTGTTGTTATTTATATATTAAAGCAGTGGGGAGAATAAGACAATGAGCATATAATAAAAAAGTTACTGCACAGTTGTATGGGAAAATATGAAATCGTTTTGTCGGATGGATAAACTGCTCTCCCAAGGTTTTACAGTATAACCATCCGAAAAACTCGTTCAAATCTTCCTATGTAAAAGCAGTAACCTTATATATCTCACGCTATTAATATTTAAACGGTGATCAGAAGGGGTTTGAGCCGCAGATATAACAGGCATTTAGCTGTTAGTAAGAAATGGGCAGGGAGGAAAGTTTTGCTTGAGTAATCAGTTCAAGTCTCATCGATTTGTATGAGGAAGAACAATTCATTTTATATAAGGATATAATTGGACACAAATCTATTTCCAGGGCAAAAACTATGGAGTCGCAATATCTTTGTAGAATTCTTCTCCCGTGTATTGCAAAGAGTTACAAAGCTTCTGCCAATTAGTACGTGTATTTCTTTATTCGTTTTTTAAGGTTTTGGATTATGATATAAAGACAAATTTTGATGTCTTTCTAAAATTTTATTTCTTCGTGATGTATATCAGAGAGTGAAATATTCAACTGCCAGAAATTTGTTTTTATATTCATAATATTAGAAAATTTCTAAACTCACAATAAATCAACTTCTTTCAACGTTTATACCTAAATCTTATCCTTTTTTGTAAAATCATTTTCGTCAAAATACTATCAACATATTTATGTATTTATTGTCTGTCTGTGTTATTCACTTTTCATGTATGTATGTATGTATGCATGCATGCATGCATGCATGCATGCATGCATGTATGTATGTATGTATGTATGTATGTATGTATGTATGTATGTATGTATGTATGTATGTATGTATGTATGTATGTATGTATGTATGTATGTATGTATGTATGCATGCATGCATGCATGTATGTATGCATGCATGTATGTATGTATGCATGTATAAGTTACCTCACACTGGTAAGAAAAAAACCAAATAAATAATAGCAAACTGAATTGGGAATAAACATCCAGTGTCAAAGTATTGAGTTTTAGTTACTACGTTTTGTTTTTGGAGATATCTAATTTGTCCAAAGTCATGAAGATGATTTTCAGTCACTCGTGCTTCAAAACGGATTTATTATTATCTTCATTTTAAAAATATGTTGATGTTTAACCGTCCTTTTGGTTTCACACAAAGGAAGATTTCGTTGTGTCTGTGTAAATATTAAGTTGAGTTTTTGAGTCCGCTAATATTAATTATAGCAATCAATGATATGAATGCATTACAATCTGGTTTCTGGCTGACGTATAGGCAGGAAAGGTAAATCGTACGAATATGTCGCTGTTGGAGCAGACGAAAATTTTCACAAACACCTGCTTGTTTTGGAACATCATCGTAATAAAAGTTCCAAATTTTTGACACATTGCCACAAAACACTTATCAACCATATGCAGATACGATAGCACAATAATGGAAAATATCTAATGCCTAACGCTGTAAGAACAGCTTGTATGTGAGTGCGTGCATGTGGTTGGGGTGGGAGTGGCGTGTGAACCACTGAGAACCAAATAAAATTATGAAAAAGAAATGAATGGATATTACAGGATTAGAGATTCACTAAAATAAAGTAAATAATGCTATGTGTATATTTTATAGTGGAATTAATCAGATTGTTAAGAATTTTTTGTTATGAATTATTTTAATGTTATTGAACCATATTTGAAGTAGATTAACTGCATAAAACATTAAGCAGTTTAGTTCTGTGAAAACGCGACTGAGTTTAACTATCGCATTCACGAAGAGACATATTAAAGAAGGTAAGCCTGCTTAATATATTCACTTGTAATAACGAGGTATATTAACATAATTAATTGCCTTGAGATGGATAACGATAATGAATGTCTAGTCGATTCTGTACATATACAATTTGAATTGGATCTAAACGAAAGTGCAGATAGCTGTTTGATAGGACTGGTTATCTTGCATTGATCTTAGATTGGTATTAATCACTATGTCTGAATGAGTTACAACCAAAAACTCTTGATTGATCGTACAACTTCACTGATTTGCTATTTTGTCGAATCATATTTAAATACTCCCGGAAATGATTACGGAGAAAGTCAATCTGCATAGACACATTCATTGGTTTAGAAAATGTCACATGATACAGTCTATGTGAAAATTACTCCAATATATTTCAACTCTTTTATACAATATTTGAACCATTATATATATATATATATATATATATATATATATATATATATATATATATATATATATATATATATATATATATATATATATATATATATATATATATATACTACAAGGATGATTGAAATTGAGAAAGTAATATTGACATATTTATAATATTTCGATATGGTGGCCTTGATGATGAAAACGAAATATACAATTACGCTTGAATGAAAGATCTTTCAAGATTTCTAACAAGACAGGCATACTGATATGAAAATAGAAATCACATTTGTGAAAACCAGCTTGAATTTTTGTAAGCAGAACACCAGAACTATTGTCAAAACGCAACGGACTATATTACAGTGTAGGCAATTGAGAGGTATTATGACTTACAAAGGTTAAATTGTAAAATATAAACTATCAAGTGGCTGACAAAGTGAAGTATGCACACAATGCTTATTATATTACTCATCGTCAATAGAAATCCACAAAAAACTTCCATCAGGGTTCTGTTTCCATGTTAATTTAGTATGAAATAAATAAGAACAAATAGATAAGGGTTTAAGGAGAAAGAAGCTATATTGAAGAATGCATACGATATGCATATTAGTGTATAATGAATAAATGCTTAAATGTACAACACGTAAGGTGTTCACAGAAGAAGACGGGCATTATCTTTATTGAGAAAAACATGCCATATCGGTAAGAAAAAGGATCCGAAGACAAAGAAATATATCATGATCACTTAGGAGCTTGCAACAAGCTCTTGCATAATTGCGAATGTAGTTAAAGTTAAGCATCCAAACTCCATAAAACTATTCATTCATAACTAAATAAACATGCATTAATGAAAGTTTTACGAATTTTAGGAAAGAATGAATTGATTGCTTTAAACGAAAACTATATTGCACCAAGAGAAATATTTTCCAATTAACGTCTGGCCGAAACATTACATGATGATTCATGGAAAAATTCAAAATGAAAACATTTATTATATTTGGTAAAATAAAAATTAAAAAAAAAAGTTGGAATGATTGTGTGAAACACTATAAAATCTACATAATTTCTTGATTGTAAGACGATACAAATTAATGACATCATGCACATGACTTAAACTGCTAACATACTATGTTATTTTCCTGATTTTAAGATCGGAATAGGACGTAGTGATGGAACGATACCGCATATATCTGCCGAACCTAATTTCGCTTGATATTCGAACTAAGTCAAACAAGAAAAGATGGTGAGTTAAAAAATAAGGTTCTTTACAATAGAGAAATACTTTTGTATGATCATCTACACAGTACTTCAGAATATTTACCAAGGGAATCTAGTTTTGTAACAATAATAGATATCTGTTCCAGACAATGAATTCTTGCCACAAGCATCGATTAGAAACAACACATGTTTCTTTTATATAAAAAAAAACAGTAAAACAATGCATATATATATCTTTTTGCAACAAAATTAATGGACATTATATATTAAATGAACAAATCCAAATAATATATTGGTAAATGACTTCTTTAAATACGTTTATTGTGCTCAAAGTATATATTTGTTAAAATCCTTGGCACGCGTGCATGTTGCCCCCGATCCGGTTATATATTTGCTACACACTGCCGTCGACCAAATTTTGATGCCAGAAGCATTAGCAATATAAGCATTTTCAGTGCTTTCATAGCAATCAGGCACGACAAAGATATGCCATTTGTGGACATATACATCGTTTTTTTTTCTTCTATTTGTTTATAGTGTATAGCCATTTGCTCTTTACCTAATTAATGCTAATTAGACAATGTAGTATGACATGCTCTTCCAATATCAAGCGGGGCCCGGAGTAGCAGAGTGGTCTAAAGCGCTGTCCTATACGGATCACTGCCATCTCACCTCTGTCTGCGTGTGTTCGAGTCTAGGATTCGGCGAATGTGGATATGTGAGAAAGCTTGCCAGTAGCTTCTCGTGGGTCGGTGGTTCTTTCCAGTGATTTCCCGGTTTCTTCCTCCACCATTAATACTGGCCGCCATGAATAGCCTATCGTGTGCTAAAAAAACAACAACAACAACCAATATCAAGTACGATACAATGGATATCGGCGTCAAAATTTGCCAACACATATGCTTGAAACTCATTAGCTTCGGTATTCATCAAATTTCAGATTCTTTCTAGAGTTTGAAAACTGTTTCCAGCATAAATTACTAAACATCTTTTTATCTTTTCTAGCGTACATTTAGTGCTGTGTGTGTGTCTGTCTGTCTGTGTGTGTGTGTGTTGGATTTTTACGTAGCTTCAGTCATATCGCTACGATCTCTGCAGTGTAGCAGTTTATAGTGACGTCTAGCACAGGGAATATCATGCTTCGGCCATGTAGCATGATGTCCCACCCAGTCACATTATCCTCATACCAGGACGACCAGTCCTAAAACTAACCTCTTAATGCTGAGTGCAAAGAGATGCAGCTGTTAGTACCATTTTTGTAAGTCTTTGTTATGACTCAGCCGGGGATCGAACTCACAATCTCCCGCATCCGAGGCGGACGCTCTAGACACTAGGCCACTTTTGTTAAATTATTCACCCCAACCGTTGAACTCATTATAGGAACAAACTAGCAGCTCTTTCGATATTTCTGTTTCTCGTAATATAATCATGAAAGAAAGCAGTTTTACTTTTTTATTTGCCGTTAACTACTAGTGCAATGAATGTTCAATTAACATATAGAGCTGATATATCACACAAATACCATTGTTTCTTTTGGTGCTTCTTCATAATTGTTTAGTTCAAAATGCAAATTCTATGATCACCTGATTAATGAGTGTGGTGATATAATCTTTCAAAGTTTTACTGATAGGTGACCCTATAAAGCTTTGGTTTTGGATGGCATCGTGCCACGGAGTTCCAAAAGGTTATTTCGGGTTCTCAAATTATGGTTATGCTAATTATGTGCCTGCTGACACTGTCGACCCGGATAAGGTTTGTTTTTGTTGGGGGAGGTGTTTGGTTGTTGTTTTTGTTTGTTTTGTTTTTTTGTTTGTTTTTTTTTTTTTTGCCATTACGCACAATTTGTGCAAAGGACGGTGTGACCATCTTGTGGCCCATTTTTTTTTAAAAAATTTTAATTTTAATCATTTCGACTTTGATAATAATCGCATATTTGGAATTCAATTAAGATTAGTTTATAATAGTTATATTATTTATTGGGGATACTTACCGTGCTATAAATATACTACTAAAATTTATTTTGATTATATCGTATGTGTCCCAAATGCTCTAAACTCTATATACCTCTTTGAAGGGAAAGTCCCTCAAAAGTTACACTCTCTATTATTTGATAATTATTGACTTCATAAAAATAGTAGATTTTATTCTCATGCATATAGTAGATATAAATATCATAATTATATGAATGAATTTTGAAGAGTACTGCTTCTTAAAAGAATTTTAACGTGTGTTCGTAATCGCATTTCAAATGTAAAAGATATGAAATACACAAAAGTATCAGAGGATCCTCGAACATGTTTCTTTACATATCGATGTCAGTTTGTGTTCACTGCAGCACAATGTACACTTTTCTTAATACATTTTGATTATATTAAATAGTTTTGTAAATTAAAATTTGACTGAGCCAAACCTATTTGCTTTTATTCCCAACAAAGGCTTACTTTGTGTTGATTAACATCCCTAATACTAGAAAAACGACGATGATGTGATCGATCGAACTATTTCTTGTAAAAAAAGGATTATTCATTCTTTTAAATTTCTTCCTATTTTACCTTAAGCATGATGGCTGTTTTGTATGTTTGACATATCAAAGTGTAACCAAAGGTTTCAACTCAGTGGAACTTCATTCGTTCATGGCAGCCAAGAGTGACAGTGATAACTTTATACTTTACAGCTTTTTAGTTCGTATACACGTAGCATATTGTTCATTCTAGTATTTTCAAAATATTACCGTTTTCGTTTTCTTTTTTATATTAGGATACATACATACATACATACATACATACATACATACATACATACATACATACATACATACATACATACATGCATGCATGCATGCATGCATGCATGCATGCATGCATGCATGCATGCATGCATGCATACATACATACATACATACATACATACATACATACATACATACATACATACATGCATGCATGCATGCATGCATGCATGCATGCATGCATGCATGCATGCATACATACATACATACATACATACATACATACATACATACATACATACATACATACATACATACATACATACATACATACATACATACATACATACATACATACATACATACATACATACATACATACAGTACTTTCTACCAATGTAGACTGTTTTTGGTATAAAAAAGACCATGTAGTGACACTTTGCATAAAGAGTCTAGTATTTTCTGAATGTTGCGCTAAACGAAATGTTTGTAAAATGTACATACTTATTATTGCACACTACATTTGTACAAAGGAACATAATGAAGTTTTGCACTCACTAAACATTTAGTATGTATTCACGCCCTAGATGAGCAAACGGTTATGTGCAAATAAATTATTTCTACTTCACAGGCATTTTACAATGTAAATATTGCATTAGCTGATTTTGAGGAATAGACTGAGAGAAAGGTTTTGTTTG
The DNA here is from genome assembly GCA_016746295.1 of Potamilus streckersoni. Lineage (NCBI taxonomy): Eukaryota > Metazoa > Mollusca > Bivalvia > Unionida > Unionidae > Potamilus > Potamilus streckersoni. The sequence goes on from JAEAOA010002072.1 coordinate 365,884, forward strand.
GAAAGTCAGTTTAGCTTTCAGTTGATTTTTTTTTCAAAGGCATATTTTATTTGACTTAAGCATATTATTGGAGTCAAACTTATTTTAAAGTATAGAAACTAAGAGGTCAATTTCTGATTTCTAAAAGGATTATTCACTCCTGGAACGTTTCTTACAAAATTGCTCATTTATAGATTCACACTTCTTCTCCAAAAATACGATCTAAATAGCTTTGGGACAAATATTGCAATTTCGTACATTTTTATCAAATATATACCTTGAAAAAAAAATTATCGTTTCTGTTTGCTAACTGATCTTCGTCTTTTTGTAAGTGTCAAAACTGATATCAAATAATTATTCCTTAAATAATATAATACATTCTTTCTCCTGCATTCAAGCACGATAGTAGTATAGACAATATGATACCAAATTTCATCCACTATTTCTTAAACCGACTAATTGCCCGCTGATCAAACTAGTTGCACGAGGCATACAACTTCATTAACCACTGATTAACAGGTATGCCTGTTTCCAAAAGTATACGTTAAAACCATTTACTTCAACTACTGTATTGCTTTTGTGTCAAAATAAGTAACTTTGTTAATCAACACAATCTTATTTATCCTCACTTGTCGTTGATCAAAAAATGTCTTCTTAATGGTGTGGTGTTTATAATTTTTTACGAAGCTTTAAAACATTTTTCAGTCATATCGCTATGATGTCTACAATGTGGCAGTTTATAGTGATGTCTAGCACTGGGGCATCATGCCGCAAACATGTAACATGATGTCCAACCCAGTTACATTATCCTGACACCAGGCCGACCAGTCATAACACTAACTTCTTGATGCAGAGCGTCAAGCGAGGTAGCTGTCAGTACCATTTTTATAAGTCTTTGGTATAACTCGACAGGGGATCGAACCCACGACCTCTCGCATCCGAATAAGACGCTCTAACCACTAGGCCACCGGAATGGATTATCGTGTTTGTTATTTTTCGGTTTGTACTTTTTTTGTCGGTTTAATCGTGTTTGTCATTTTTCCCAAATACGCTTTACTGAATATGAATTCCTTGCGCAACATTATGCTTTTTTAAACTATAAGCAATTGAGGGATTTACGATAAAATATCAAATACATATTGATTCTACTCATGATATTCAGCTACAGGTCCATTACTAGTCATAATTGACAATTAAATCACCGCAATAAGGTATGATTGTATAAACTAATAAAGAAATTAGCTAGACCAAAAAGTAATTGTTTAAGCACCTGACCTATGCAATAATGTGATATATTTTCCCCAGTAAACACTGACGTGTTAGAAAAGCAAGTTTGGAACAAGAACAAAAGCAAGCATCTTGAGTAACTAAATGAATGAGAAAAGGAGAAGGAGGAAAAACTGAAAATAGAAATCAACAGCAACAACATGTGAACACAAACTAACAAATTATTGCTATACACAAGAGAACGCGTATCTGGTTTGAACATGTGATTGTTACATTTTTGATCAGTTATTTATTTATTTATTTTTGTGGGGAAAAAAATGACTTTTTAGGGGTATTTTATGGTTAAGAATAATCGTAATATTTTATAATAATAGTGGAAAAATCTTTTCAAGAAACATAAAAAGATATATG